>JAXCGZ010009486.1:30000-102500 GCA_037179515.1 Halocaridina rubra | reverse complement strand
TCATTTACATATACAAGGAACAAAAGTGGCCCTAAAACTGAACCCTGTGGAACTCCACTACTAACTCTTCTCCATTCAGACACTGAGTGTCTTACTCTAACCCTCTGTTCCCTTCCTTCTAAGTAAGTTTTTATCCATTCCAAAACATTTCCACCTATTCTAGCCATTGATTGCAGCTTCCTAATAAGTCTCCCATGTGGAACAGTGTCAAACGCTTTCTGGAAGTCTAGGAATATGCAATCTGCCCAGCCCTCTCTTTCCTGTAAGATTTGGCTTACGTCATCATAAAATTCTAATAAGTTTGTTACTGTTGATCTACCTTCTCTGAAGCCATGTTGCCTCAATGACAAAAAGTTGAAGGATTCCAAGTGAAGAGAGATATGTTTCCTTAGTAGTTTCTCCATAACTTTGCAAACTATGCTGGTCAAGGAAACTCGTCTATAGTTCAGAGCCGTATCCCTCCTTCCCTTTTTGAAGATAGGTATCACATTTGCTTGTTTCCAGCATCTTGGAATCTCCCCCGACTCCAGTGACTCCTTAAATATGATACTTAGTGCCACTGATATTGTGTTTGTGCATTTTTTAAGCACATGAGGGGATATGTCATCGGGACCTGTAGCTTTATGAACATCTAAATCCATCAGCGCTTTGCATACCTCTGTGGCTGTAAGGTTGATGTTCTCTAATACCGGCCCTTGAGCTTCTATCACTGCAATCTGAGGGGGTGGGGTATTTTCTACTGTAAATACTGACTGAAACTCCTTGTTCAATTCTTTGCAGATCTCTTCATCCGTCTCAGTGATGCTTCCATCCGCTCTCTTTAGCCTTAAAACCTGTTCTTTTACCTTCAGTTTTCCTCTGATAAAGCTATGGAAAAGCTTGGGATTTTCTTTAGCCTTCCTGGTGATGTCCCTCTCATAGTCTCTCTCTGCCTCTCTCCTTTTACTTAGGTAGTCATTTCTTGCTCTTTTGTAGGTTTGCCAGGCATTTATGTTTTTTCTCCTCCTATATCTTTTCCAGCATTTGTGTGTGTTTGTGTGTATATGTATGTATGTATATATGTATCTCACATCCCCGGTTTATTTATATATATATATATATATATATATATATATATATATATATATATATATATATATATATATATATATATATATATATATAAGAAATAAATAATATTAAATATTCTCCAAAGGGAATCGGAACGTCATCAATCTATGCTGCATTATCTATAATCTCTGATATTGTATTCAGGGTCTTTGAGGATATATTTACTAAGTAATTGTAATGTTAATAATACAATGTTATTCTACTAATAACATATAGAACATCAGGGGAACCGCAACGCATAACAGGCAATATGTTCATGCAGAGCTTAATGTTCACTGATATGTTTCAAACTGATTAAAAAAAAAATTTGCATAGCATAGAGCAACCGGTACTTGCAAGCACTTCCTCTTCGTTCTTATGCCAACTTGTGCAAGCTGTGCATGGTGGTTTAAGTGTGTATATATATATATATATATATATATATATATATATATATATATATATATATATATTATAAATATTTATACACACACATATATAGATAGATAGATAGATAGATAGATAGATAGATAGATAGATAGATAGATAGATAGATAGATAGATAGATAGATAGATAGATAGATAGATAGATAGATAGATAGATAGATAGATAGATAGATAGATAGATATATATATATATATATATATATATATATATATATATATATATATATATATATATATATATATATTTATATATATATATATATATATATATATATATATATATATATATATATATATATATATAAATATATATATATATATATATATATATATATATATATATATATATATATATATATATATATATATATATATATATATATATATATATATGAAACCTTCATCTTGAAAATACACTCTCATCCGTGAAAAAGACGTTGAACACAAAGGTAATCGTACGGAGTCTCAGTTTTTGTACTCATATCATACCGACAAAGCTACTACGACGAATAGAAATATGCACATGGATTTTGTTTTTTTAAATGCCGTGGGTGGGTTTTCTCTAAGTGAAAAGTTGAAAGTCCCCATATCTTCCACAGTATTTAAATCCTTAATCCACATTTTCTCCTTTGTGTTTCTTCGGAAATAAAAATCCTCTTTCCGCATATAGATGTTCTGGTAGGAAAAATCCAACTAGATTCCTAGAGTAGGCAATAGCTTTAACTCGACCTGCGCTTACAAACATTTTCCTCGCGTTTACAACTCATCAAACACAACATAGTGGACGTAAAACCAGCTTGAGCGATTTAGATGAATATTATTAAATAAGATACATTCAAATTAAATACTTCCATGGGTCCCACCACGGCCCGTTCCATTCTAAAGGATGGAGTATCAATAAATGTTAAAGGTATTTAATGAATGGCAGAGACAAGGGATTGTTATATCTCAGATTAACAACAACAATTTAGAAGCTCAGACTCGTAATAATTATGCATGATAAGGAAATATCGTTCGTGAATGAATATTCTGGTAGTTAACTGATCTTCAGAGAACAAGAACCATAAATATTTTTTGTGTGTACATTAATCTTGTTGATTATCATGCGGAAAGAAATAATCACTTTATGAACGCAATATTAATCTCAATAATTAACCACAAATATCATCGAGAAATAATTTAATGACAATTATTTTTTCTTTATTCTTAAATAAATAAATAAATAAATAAGTATATATATATATATATATATATATAAATATATATATATATATATATATATATATATATATATATATATATATATATATATATATATATATATATATATATATATATATGGGTCATTTTTTACACCGACCGGGACTCGAACCTAGAACTTATGATTACTAAGTCAAGGCGCTACCACTACACCACAGAAGGTTAAAAGGAATCCAACCTTATATCTGCTATACTTAAGAATGAACGCATTCTAACTGAATGCCACTATGTTCATATTACAGATTCCCCAACCTCACTCGTGGCTTCATTTTAGCATTTAATTCAATTCCCAATCTCATTCGGGCCATGAAATCACCAATAAGCACATTACATATGTGAAAACATGAATAATTTTTTACCCCGACCGGGACTCGAACCTAGGACTTATGATTACTAAGTAAAGGCGCTACCACTACACCACAGAAGGTTAAAAGGAAACCAACCTTATAGCTTATATCTGCTATACTTAGGAATGAACGCATTCTAACTGAATGCCACTATGTTCATATTACAGATTCCCCAACCTCACTCGTGGCTTCATTTTAGCATTTAATTCAATTCCCAATCTCATTCGGGCCATGAAATAACCAATATGCACATTACATATGTGAAAACATGAATCATTTTTTACCCCGACCGGGACTCGAACCTAGGACTTATGATTACTAAGTCAAGGCGCTACCACTACACCACAGAAGGTTAAAAGGAATCCAACCTTATAGCTTATATCTGCTATACTTAGGAATGAACGCATTCTAACTGAATGCCACTATGTTCATATTACAGATTCCCCAACCTCACTCGTGGTTTCATTTTAGAATTTAATTCAATTCCCAATCTCATTCGGGCCATGAAATAACCAATAAGCACATTACAAAGGTGAAAACATGAATCATATTTTACCCCAACCGGGACTCGAACCTAGGACTTATGATTACCAAGTCAAGTCGCTACCACTACACCACAGAAGGTTAAAAGGAATCCAACCTTATAGCTTATATCTGCTATACTTAGGAATGAACGCATTCTAACTGAATGCCACTATGTTCATATTACAGATTCCCCAACCTCACTCGTGGCTTCATTTTAGAATTTAATTCAATTCCCAATCTCATTCGGGCCATGAAATAACCAATAAGCACATTACATATGTGAAAACATGAATCATTTTTTACCCCAACCGGGACTCGAACCTAGGACTTATGATTACTAAGTCAAGGCGCTACCACTACACCACAAAAGGTTAAAAGGAATCCAACCTTATAGCTTATATATGCTATACTTAGGAATGAACGCATTCTAACTGAATGCCACTATGTTCATATTACAGATTCCCCAACCTCACTCGTGGCTTCATTTTAGCATTTAATTCAATTCCCAATCTCATTCGGGCCATGAAATAACCAATAAGCACATTACATATGTGAGAACATGAATCATTTTTTACCCCGACCGGGACTCGAACCTAGGACTTATGATTACTAAGTCAAGGCGATACCACTACACCACAGAAGGTTAAAAGGAATCCAACCTTATAGCTTATATCTGTTATACTTAGCAATGAACGCATTCTAACTGAATGCCACTATGTTCGTAGCACAGATTCCCCAAACTCACTTGTGGCTTCATTTAGCATTTAATTCAATTCCCAATCTCATTCGGGCCATGAAATAACCAATAAGCACATTACATATGTGAAAACATGAATAATTTCTTACCCCGATCGGGACTCGAACCTAGGACTTATGATTACTAAGTCAAGGCGCTACCACTACACCACAGAAGGTTAAAAGGAATCCAACCTTATAGCTTATATCTGCTATACTTAGGAATGAACACATTCTAACTGAATGCCACTATGTTCATATTACAGATTCCCCAACCTCACTCGTGGCTTCATTTTAGCATTTAATTCAATTCCCAATCTCATTCGGGCCATGAAATAACCAATAAGCACATTACATATGTGAAAACATGAATAATTTTTTACCCCGACTGGGACTCGAACCTAGGACTTATGATTACTAAGTCAAGGCGCTACCACTACACCACAAAAGGTTAAAAGGAATCCAACCTTATACCTTATATCTGCTATACTTAGGAATGAGCGCATTCTAACTGAATGCCGCTATGTTCATATTACAGATTCCCCAACCTCACTCGTGGCTTCATTTTAGCATTTAATTCAATTCCCAATCTCATTCGGGCCATGAAATAACCAATAAGCACATTACATATGTGAGAACATGAATCATTTTTTACCCCGACCGGGACTCGAACCTAGGACTTATGATTACTAAGTCAAGGCGATACCACTACACCACAGAAGGTTAAAAGGAATCCAACCTTATAGCTTATATCTGCTATACTTAGGAATGAACGCATTCTAACTGAATGCCACTATGTTCGTAGCACAGATTCCCCAAACTCACTTGTGGCTTCATTTAGCATTTAATTCAATTCCCAATCTCATTCGGGCCATGAAATAACCAATAAGCACATTACATATGTGAAAACATGAATAATTTCTTACCCCGATCGGGACTCGAACCTAGGACTTATGATTACTAATTCAAGGCGCTACCACTACACCACAGAAGGTTAAAAGGAATCCAACCTTATAGCTTATATCTGCTATACTTAGGAATGAACACATTCTAACTGAATGCCACTATGTTCATATTACAGATTCCCCAACCTCACTCGTGGCTTCATTTTAGCATTTAATTCAATTCCCAATCTCATTCGGGCCATGAAATAACCAAAAAGCACATTACATATGTGAAAACATGATTCATTTTTTACCCCGACCGGGACTCGAACCTAGGACTTATGATTACTAAGTCAAGGCGCTACCACTACACCACAAAAGGTTAAAAGGAATCCAACCTTATACCTTATATCTGCTATACTTAGGAATGAGCGCATTCTAACTGAATGCCGCTATGTTCATATTACATATTCCCCAACCTCACTCGTGGCTTCATTTTAGAATTTAATTCAATTCCCAATCTCATTCGGGCCATGAAATAACCAATATGCACATTACATATGTGAAAACATGAATCATTTCCTACCCTGACCGGGACTCGAACCTAGGACTTATGATTACTAAGTCAATGCGCTACCACTACACCACAGAAGGTTAAAAGGAATCCAACCTTATAGCTTTTATCTGCTATACTTAGGAATGAACGCATTCTAACTGAATGCCACTATGTTGGATTCCTTTTAACCTTCTGTGGTGTAGTGGTAGCGCCTTGAGTTAGTAATCATAAGTCCTAGGTTCGAGTCCCAGTTGGGGTAAAAAAATGATTCATGTTTTCACATATGTAATGTGCTTATTGGCTATTTCATGGCCCGAATGAGATTGGGAATTGAATTAAATGCTAAAATGAAGCCACGAGTGAGGTTGGGGAATCTGTACTATGAACATAGTGGCATTCAGTTAGAATGCGTTCATTCCTAAGTATAGCAGATATAAGCTATAAGGTTGGATTCCTTTTAACCTTCTGTGGTGTAGTGGTAGTGACTTGACTTAGTAATCATAAGTCCTAGGTTCGAGTCCCGGTCGGGGTAAAAAATTATTCATGTTTTCACATATGTAATGTGCTTATTGGTTATTTCATGGCCCGAATGAGATTGGGAATTGAATTAAATGCTAAAATGAAGCCACGAGTGAGGTTGGTTAATCTGTAATATGAACGTAGAGGCATTCAGTTAGAATGCGTTCATTCCTACGTATAGCAGATATAAGGTATAAGGTTGGATTCCGTTTAACCTTCTGTGGTGTAGTGGTAGCGCCTTGACTTAGTAATCATAAGTCCTATGTTCAAGTCCCGGTCGGGGTAAAAAATGATTCATATTTTCACATATGTAATGTGCTTATTGATTTTATCATGGCCCGAATGAGATTGGGAATTGAATTAAATGCTAAAATGAAGCCACGAGTGAGGTTGAGGAATCTGTAATATGAACATAGTGGCATTCAGTTAGAATGTGTTCATTCCTAAGTATAGCAGATATAAGCTATAAGGTTGGATTCCTTTTAACCTTCTGTGGTGTAGCGGTAGCGCCTTGACTTAGTAATCATAAGTCCTAGGTTCGAGTCCCGGTCGGGGTAAAAAATGATTCATGTTTTCACATATGTAATGTGCTTATTGGTTATTTCATGGCCCGAATGAGATTGGGAATTGAATTAAATGCTAAAATGAAGCCACGAGTGAGGTTGGGGAATCTGTAATATGAACATAGTGGCATTCAGTTAGAATGCGTTCATTCCTAAGTATAGCAGATATAAGCTATAAGGTTGGATTCCTTTTAACCTTCTGTGGTGTAGTGGTATCGCCTTGACTTAGTAATCATAAGTCCTAGGTTCGAGTCCCGGACGGGGTAAAAAAATGATTCATGTGTTCACATATGTAATGTGCTTATTGGTTATATATATATATATATATATATATGTATATATATATATATATATATATATATATATATATATATATATATATATATATATATATATATATATATATATATATATATATATAGCCCAGCCACTGAGGGGGGCAAGCCAGCCTCAACTTGGTACCGGTCCCAAGCCCGGGTAGATGGGGAGGGTTGGCGGCAGGAAGGGCATCCGGCCACAAAAATTTTGCCAAAACCAAAATATGACCAGTACAGATAACTGGCCAGCAACATCGACCCTACATAAAAGTGGGAAAAGATGTAGACGAAGAAGAAGAATATATATATATATATATATATATATATATATATATATATATATATATATATATATATATATATATATATATATATACATACAGTAAAAAACGAGAACAATGGTAGAGAACTTCAGGAGGATCAAAATAATCTGCATGAGTGGTCAGAAAAGTGGCTAATGAAATTCAATACTTCAAAATGTAAGGTAATGAGAATGGGTACAAGTGCAAGAAGGCCCAAGCTTGACTACTCGGTGGCTGGAGTACAACTTCAAGAGACAGAAAATGAGAGAGATCTAGGAGTAAACATACTGGCAGATTTGTCTCCAGAAATACATATAAATGGCATAGTAAGGGCAGCATATGAATTCTTATCTAATGTAAGGGTAGCCTTCAGGCACATGGACAAGGAAATGTTCAGAAATATTTATGTAACCTATGTGAGGCCAAAACTCGAATATGCAGCCCCCTTTTGGAATCCGCACTTGAAAAAGCACATAGCTAAGCTTGAAAAAGTTCAAAGACATGCCACGAAACTGGTGCCAGAAATACGCAATCTCAGTTATGATGAGAGGCTGAGGGAATTAGACTTACCATCACTCGAAGCTAGAAGAGTGAGGGGGGATATGGTGACAGTCTTTAAATTCCTTCATGGTTATGATAGAGTGGATAGGGATCAATATTTTGATATGGCAGGCTCTAGAACTAGAGGTCATAGTTTGAAGCTTCGTAAGAAAACTTCTTTGCAGGATGTAAGGAAATACTTTTTCAGTGTAAGAGTAGTTGATAATTGGAATTGGCTAAGCGAGGAGGTAGTTAATGCTATCTCAATCCATAGTTTTAAGGACAGATATGATAAGTATCACTGAGTATAAAATGGAACCGATCAGGAGACGGGAAGATACGGGCTTTGGACTCTTTCCCGTAAACACAATTAGGTAATCACATACATACATACATACATACATACATACATACATACATACATACATACAGAAAAAGAGACAGAAAATGAGAGAGATCTAGGAGTAAACATACTGGCAGATTTGTCTCCAGAAATACATATAAATGGCATAGTAAGGGCAGCATATGCATTTTTATCAAATGTAAGGGTAGCCTTCAGGCACATGGACAAGGAAATGTTCAGAAATATTTATGTAACCTATGTGAGGCCAAAACTGGAATATGCAGCTCCCTTTTGGAATCCGCACTTGAAAAAGCACATAGCTAAGCTTGAAAAAGTTCAAAGACATGCCACGAAACTGGTGCCAGAAATACGCAATCTCAGTTATGATGAGAGGCTGAGGGAATTAGACTTACCATCACTCGAAGCTAGAAGAGTGAGGGGGGATATGGTGACAGTCTTTAAATTCCTTCATGGTTATGATAGAGTGGATAGCGATCGATATTTTGATATGGCTGGCTCTAGAACTAGAGGTCATAGTTTGAAGCTTCGTAAGAAAACTTCTTTGCAGGATGTAAGAAAATACTTTTTCAGTGTAAGAGTAGTTGATAATTGGAACTGGCTAAGCGAGGAGGTAGTTAATGCTATCTCAATCCATAGTTTTAAGGACAGGTATGATAAGTATCACTTAGTATAAAATGGAACCGATCAGGAGACGGGAAGATACGAGCTTTGGGCTCTTTCCCGTAAACACAATTAGGTAATCACAATTAGGTAATCACATACATACATATATATATATATATATATATATATATATATATATATATATATATATATATATATATATATATATATATATATATATATATATATATATATATATATATATATATATATATATATATATATATATATATATATATATATATATTATATATATATATATATATATATATATATAGTTAAACAGAAATGATAAAATATGAAAAAATGTGAATACCAAAATAATTAATACTTAGATAAATAAATATCAGAAATATTCAATGGTATTAATTCATCAGTTGGGATAATGTTAAAGTCCTTAAACTTCAGTTGGTCAATGTTGATATAGCTCAAGCTCAAATTGTATGAATTTCATAGATAACTGATTTGATGAAATTGGGTAAAGTCAATGACTCTTAAATGTTTAAAATGAGATAAATGTTGCTTTATGAGTCCATTCAATATTCACGCCGAGAGTTATCATGCCCTATACACCTAATTCCAAATTTTATTCATAAAGTCTTATGCAGTTTATATGTGTTGCTTTATGATTGCATAAATACTTATAAAACAAAAAGGTTCGTATTTTCCAATTGGGTAAAAATGCGGTCCGCAATCTTTAGTTGATCGCTATTGACAAAAGTCAGGTCCCTATTCTACATGAGCTCCGAATACCCATTACTGAATTCACTATAAATAGTGGAATATTCATTCCATTCTTTGACTTATTACGTTCGTAATATCCCGTTTCCCTATCTCAAGTAAGAATGTAAGACGAAATAACATATCATAAACTCCTTATTAAGACAAACTCTACCTTTTTCACCCAGAAATAAAGTCTTACTGTATGACGAAATTACATATAAACTCCTTATTAAGACAAACTCTACCCTTTTTACCCAGAAATAAAGTCTTACTGTATGACGAAATTACATATAAACTCCCTATTAAGACAAACTCTACCTTTTTTACCCAGAAATAAAGTCTTACTGTATGACGAAATTACATATAAACTCCTTATTAAGACAAACTCTACCTTTTTCACCCAAAAATAAAGTCTTACTGTATATACAGTATCACCCAAACTAACCTGTTTGTACCCATGGGTGGGAGACAGCCCTGTTTGCTTATAGGCGGGAGGAGGGAAGTAAGGAGGGGTAAGAAGCTGGTTATTCGGGGTCAATACCTCCCATGAGGATAATAAATGGCCAAAAATAAGGTGGAGCTACGCCGTCAAGTAAGGTAAATATGATATTTGACAAATAAGAACTTTACTCAACTGTACTACTGAAAGCATAAATGAAAAAAACAAAAACAAAAGAAACTTTCTGTTAGCTGCTGGAGCAGAGAAAAAAAACATACTCTACTGAATATGTTCGTATCCTGCTCTAGCAATTAGCAGAGACTTTTCCTACTTTTATTACACCTTCAGTAGTACAGTCAGTGATGCTTTAAGTACACTGACGGACTGTCTTTTGGTTAGGTTGAATCCTGACGAGGAGTATCATAAGATCCACGCTTACACACACACACACACACAGGGATACGGCTCTGAACTATAGACCAGTTTCCTTGACCAGCATAGTTTGCAAACTTATGGAGACACTACTAAGGAAACATATCTCTCTTCACTTGGAATCCTTCAACTTTTTGTCAGTGAGGCAACATGGCTTCAGAGAAGGTAGATCAACAGTAACAAACTTATTAGAATTTTATGATGACGTAAGCCAAATCTTACAGGAAAGAGAGGGCTGGGCAGATTGCATATTCCTAGACTTCCAGAAAGCGTTTGACACTGTTCCACATGGGAGACTTTCACTTATGAGCAGTGCTATCCCTCCACCAGTCCTCTCAGATCTTTCAACCCTTAGTATTCTGAAACCCTTAGGAAAAACTGTGACACTGTTTATGTCCTCACTCAACTTAGTCTCTGTAATTGCTACTATATCTGCCTTACTGTTGTGAATCCTATCTTTTAATTCTACTGCCTTACCAGCTAATCCATCAGCATTTGTGTATAACAATCTTAATGAGGCCCCATCCCCTGATCTTCTGTCATTATCTTCTTTATCTCCCCTTTGTCTGGAAGAACTCTGTAATGAAAATTTTTCTTCTCTTCTTCATTTCTTTCATCATTTAACCTTCTTGCCTCTTGCAACAAGTTTTTGATCTTTCCCATCTCTTCCTGTGTTCTGTATTGTCTAATGAACACTTCTTTGAATTCTTGAAGGTCTTTTAGACTTTTTTTTCTCAACAATATTTCCCTACATGTTTCCCCTCTCTCAAAGGTTACTTTTGTTGGTCTCGGCTTTCCTTCCCTCGAATATTTACCTAGTTGGTGTATGTTTACAATATCCTCAGGACCACATACTACTCCAAGCTTTCTTATCAGGTCTACAACCCTAGCTTTATTTTCTTCAAGTCTCCCCTGCCATGTTGGCTCCTGGGACTCGCTTATGCCTGAGATTACCACTGTCTTCTCCTTATCAAGTGCCTGTCTGATGAGTGGGTTTGCCCTTTCCATCACAACGTCTTTCATTTTTTCGATTACTGTCTCTTTATAGTCAACTGTTTGTATGTTTTCCAGTGCCACCACCTTTACAGCCTCTTTTACTGCCACATTCCCCTTTAGTGCATCAGCAAAGGAAGTTTTCATGGCATCATTTTCCATATTCAGCTCCTGGAACTCTTTTCTGAACTGTTCAATGTTTTCCTTAATCTGGACATTCCAAGCATTAATCTCGTCTCTCTCACAAGAGAGCAGTGAACTAACATCTAATTCCTTTAGGTTGTCATTCAGCTGTTTGTTTTTATCTTCTTGTTTAGAAAGTCTAGATTCTAGTTGACTCTTTTCCCCTTCCAGCTTTTTTATTCTTTTTTCTAGTTCCTTTCTCTCCTGCCCTTGTGCTTTATTTGCTTCCTCCAAAGATCTTATTTGCTCTCTGAGTGTTTCATTCTCTTTCATTTCTCCATCCATATTCTGAAATTTTATCATCAAGGCTTATAACCATTTCCTCTATATTCTTGATTTTCTGTTTGAGTCTCCTGATGGCTACCCCTCCTACCGACCCATGGAAGGGAGAGGTTTGGGACAGAGATGGCGTCATTTTTATGTTCTCCCTCTCACAGAATATAGAAAGAAGACGAGAAAGAGGAAAAAAAAAGAGAAAAACTTTTAATTAAGCTTCACACCGAATTTTTATATCTCCATATAAGTGCTATTTAGTGACTCAGTTTATCTCTTTTCTGGTAACACACATCTTAACTTAAAAATTTGACCATAGTAATTTAAGGATAAAAAGAAAAAGAAAAAACAATGCAACAAAACAAAAGTCAAACCTGAAGGAAGTGTGTGTGTGATTACCTAATTGTGATTACCTAATTGTGTTTACGGGAAAGAGCCCAAAGCTTGTTTCTTCCCGTCTCCTGATCGGTTCCATTTTATACTTAGTCATACTTATCATACCTGTCCTTAAAACTATGGATTGAGATAGCATTAACTACCTCCTCGCTTAGCCAATTCCAATTATCAACTACTCTTACACTGAAAAAGTATTTCCTTACATCCTGCGAAGAAGTTTTCTTACGAAGCTTCAAACTATGACCTCTAGTTCTAGAGCCAGCCATATCAAAATATCGATCCCTATCCACTCTATCATAACCATGAAGGAATTTAAAGACTGTCACCATATCCCCCCTCACTCTTCTAGCTTCCAGTGATGGTAAGTCTAATTCCCTCAGCCTCTCATCATAACTGAGATTGCGTATTTCTGGCACCAGTTTCGTGGCATGTCTTTGAACTTTTTCAAGCTTAGCTATGTGCTTTTTCAAGTGCGGATTCCAAAAGGGGGCTGCATATTCGAGTTTTGGCCTCACATAGGTTACATAAATATTTCTGAATATTTCCTTGTCCATGTGCCTGAAGGCTACCCTTACATTTGATAAGAATGCATATGCTGCCCTTACTATGCCATTTATATGTATTTCTGGAGACAAATCTGCCAGTATGTTTACTCCTAGATCTTTCTCATTTTCTGTCTCTTGAAGTTGTACTCCAGCCACCGAGTAGTCAAGCTTGGGCCTTCTTGCACTTGTACCCATTCTCATTACCTTACATTTTGAAGTATTGAATTTCATTAGCCACTTTTCTGACCACTCATGCAGATTATTTAGATCCTCCTGAAGTTCTCTACCATTGTTCTCGTTTTTTACTTTCTTCACAATCTTTGCATCATCTGCAAACATATTCATGAATGAATTTACACACTCTGGTAGGTCATTTACATATACAAGGAACAAAAGTGGCCCTAAAACTGAACCCTGTGGAACTCCACTACTAACTCTTCTCCATTCAGACACTGAGTGTCTTACTCTAACCCTCTGTTCCCTTCCTTCTAAGTAAGTTTTTATCCATTCCAAAACATTTCCACCTATTCTAGCCATTGATTGCAGCTTCCTAATAAGTCTCCCATGTGGAACAGTGTCAAACGCTTTCTGGAAGTCTAGGAATATGCAATCTGCCCAGCCCTCTCTTTCCTGTAAGATTTGGCTTACGTCATCATAAAATTCTAATAAGTTTGTTACTGTTGATCTACCTTCTCTGAAGCCATGTTGCCTCACTGACAAAAAGTTGAAGGATTCCAAGTGATGAGAGATATGTTTCCTTAGTAGTTTCTCCATAACTTTGCAAACTATGCTGGTCAAGGAAACTGGTCTATAGTTCAGAGCCGTATCCCTCCTTCCCTTTTTGAAGATAGGTATCACATTTGCTTGTTTCCAGCATCTTGGAATCTCCCCCGACTCCAGTGACTCCTTAAATATGATACTTAGTGCCACTGATATTGTGTTTGCGCATTTTTAAGCACATGAGGGGATATGTCATGTGTGTGTGTGTGTGTGTGTGTGTTTGGCCCCCCCGGTATATTTGTATATATATATATATATATATATATATATATATATATATATATATATATATATATATATAAGAAATAAATAATATTAAATATTCTCCAAAGGGAATCGGAACGTCATCAATCTATGCTGCATTATCTATAATCTCTGATATTGTATTCAGGGTCTTTGAGGATATATTTACTAAGTAATTGTAATGTTAATAATACAATGTTATTCTACTAATAACATATAGAACATCAGGGGAACCGCAACGCATAACAGGCAATATGTTCACGCAGAGCTTAATGTTCACTGATATGTTTCAAACTGATTAAAAAAAAAATTTGCATAGCATAGAGCAACCGGTACTTGCAAGCACTTCCTCTTCGTTCTTATGCCAACTTGTGCAAGCTGTGCATGGTGGTTTAAGTGTGTATATATATATATATATATATATATATATATATATATATATATATATATATATATATATTTATAAATATTTATACACACACATAGATAGATAGATAGATAGATAGATAGATAGATAGATAGATAGATAGATAGATAGATAGATAGATAGATAGATAGATAGATAGATAGATAGATAGATAGATAGATAGATAGATAGAGATAGATAGATAGATAGATAGATAGATAGATAGATAGATAGATAGATAGATAGATATATATATATATATATATATATATATATATATATATATATATATATATATATATATATATATATATATATATATATATATATATGAAACCTTCATCTTGAAAATACACTCTCATCCGTGAAAAAGACGTTGAACACAAAGGTAATCGTACGGAGTCTCAGTTTTTGTACTCATATCATACCGACAAAGCTACTACGACGAATAGAAATATGCACATGGATTTTGTTTTTTTAAATGCCGTGGGTGGGTTTTCTCTAAGTGAAAAGTTGAAAGTCCCCATATCTTCCACAGTATTTAAATCCTGAATCCACATTTTCTCCTTTGTGTTTCTTCGGAAATAAAAATCCTCTTTCCGCATATAGATGTTCTGGTAGGAAAAATCCAACTAGATTCCTAGAGTAGGCAATAGCTTTAACTCGACCTGCGCTTACAAACATTTTCCTCGCGTTTACAACTCATCAAACACAACATAGTGGACGTAAAACCAGCTTGAGCGATTTAGATGAATATTATTAAATAAGATACATTCAAATTAAATACTTCCATGGGTCCCACCACGGCCCGTTCCATTCTAAAGGATGGAGTATCAATAAATGTTAAAGGTATTTAATGAATGGCAGAGACAAGGGATTGTTATATCTCAGATTAACAACAACAATTTAGAAGCTCAGACTCGTAATAATTATGCATGATAAGGAAATATCGTTCGTGAATGAATATTCTGGTAGTTAACTGATCTTCAGAGAACAAGAACCATAAATATTTTTTGTGTGTACATTAATCTTGTTGATTATCATGCGGAAAGAAATAATCACTTTATGAACGCAATATTAATCTCAATAATTAACCACAAATATCATCGAGAAATAATTTAATGACAATTATTTTTTCTTTATTCCTAAATAAATAAATAAATAAATAAGTATATATATATATATATATATATATATATATATATATATATATATATATATATATATATATATATATATATATATATATATATATGGGTCATTTTTTACACCGACCGGGACTCGAACCTAGAACTTATGATTACTAAGTCAAGGCGCTACCACTACACCACAGAAGGTTAAAAGGAATCCAACCTTATATCTGCTATACTTAAGAATGAACGCATTCTAACTGAATGCCACTATGTTCATATTACAGATTCCCCAACCTCACTCGTGGCTTCATTTTAGCATTTAATTCAATTCCCAATCTCATTCGGGCCATGAAATCACCAATAAGCACATTACATATGTGAAAACATGAATAATTTTTTACCCCGACCGGGACTCGAACCTAGGACTTATGATTACTAAGTAAAGGCGCTACCACTACACCACAGAAGGTTAAAAGGAAACCAACCTTATAGCTTATATCTGCTATACTTAGGAATGAACGCATTCTAACTGAATGCCACTATGTTCATATTACAGATTCCCCAACCTCACTCGTGGCTTCATTTTAGCATTTAATTCAATTCCCAATCTCATTCGGGCCATGAAATAACCAATATGCACATTACATATGTGAAAACATGAATCATTTTTTACCCCGACCGGGACTCGAACCTAGGACTTATGATTACTAAGTCAAGGCGCTACCACTACACCACAGAAGGTTAAAAGGAATCCAACCTTATAGCTTATATCTGCTATACTTAGGAATGAACGCATTCTAACTGAATGCCACTATGTTCATATTACAGATTCCCCAACCTCACTCGTGGTTTCATTTTAGAATTTAATTCAATTCCCAATCTCATTCGGGCCATGAAATAACCAATAAGCACATTACATAGGTGAAAACATGAATCATATTTTACCCCAACCGGGACTCGAACCTAGGACTTATGATTACCAAGTCAAGTCGCTACCACTACACCACAGAAGGTTAAAAGGAATCCAACCTTATAGCTTATATCTGCTATACTTAGGAATGAACGCATTCTAACTGAATGCCACTATGTTCATATTACAGATTCCCCAACCTCACTCGTGGCTTCATTTTAGAATTTAATTCAATTCCCAATCTCATTCGGGCCATGAAATAACCAATAAGCACATTACATATGTGAAAACATGAATCATTTTTTACCCCAACCGGGACTCGAACCTAGGACTTATGATTACTAAGTCAAGGCGCTACCACTACACCACAAAAGGTTAAAAGGAATCCAACCTTATAGCTTATATATGCTATACTTAGGAATGAACGCATTCTAACTGAATGCCACTATGTTCATATTACAGATTCCCCAACCTCACTCGTGGCTTCATTTTAGCATTTAATTCAATTCCCAATCTCATTCGGGCCATGAAATAACCAATAAGCACATTACATATGTGAGAACATGAATCATTTTTTACCCCGACCGGGACTCGAACCTAGGACTTATGATTACTAAGTCAAGGCGATACCACTACACCACAGAAGGTTAAAAGGAATCCAACCTTATAGCTTATATCTGTTATACTTAGCAATGAACGCATTCTAACTGAATGCCACTATGTTCGTAGCACAGATTCCCCAAACTCACTTGTGGCTTCATTTAGCATTTAATTCAATTCCCAATCTCATTCGGGCCATGAAATAACCAATAAGCACATTACATATGTGAAAACATGAATAATTTCTTACCCCGATCGGGACTCGAACCTAGGACTTATGATTACTAAGTCAAGGCGCTACCACTACACCACAGAAGGTTAAAAGGAATCCAACCTTATAGCTTATATCTGCTATACTTAGGAATGAACACATTCTAACTGAATGCCACTATGTTCATATTACAGATTCCCCAACCTCACTCGTGGCTTCATTTTAGCATTTAATTCAATTCCCAATCTCATTCGGGCCATGAAATAACCAATAAGCACATTACATATGTGAAAACATGAATAATTTTTTACCCCGACTGGGACTCGAACCTAGGACTTATGATTACTAAGTCAAGGCGCTACCACTACACCACAAAAGGTTAAAAGGAATCCAACCTTATACCTTATATCTGCTATACTTAGGAATGAGCGCATTCTAACTGAATGCCGCTATGTTCATATTACAGATTCCCCAACCTCACTCGTGGCTTCATTTTAGCATTTAATTCAATTCCCAATCTCATTCGGGCCATGAAATAACCAATAAGCACATTACATATGTGAGAACATGAATCATTTTTTACCCCGACCGGGACTCGAACCTAGGACTTATGATTACTAAGTCAAGGCGATACCACTACACCACAGAAGGTTAAAAGGAATCCAACCTTATAGCTTATATCTGCTATACTTAGGAATGAACGCATTCTAACTGAATGCCACTATGTTCGTAGCACAGATTCCCCAAACTCACTTGTGGCTTCATTTAGCATTTAATTCAATTCCCAATCTCAGTCGGGCCATGAAATAACCAATAAGCACATTACATATGTGAAAACATGAATAATTTCTTACCCCGATCGGGACTCGAACCTAGGACTTATGATTACTAATTCAAGGCGCTACCACTACACCACAGAAGGTTAAAAGGAATCCAACCTTATAGCTTATATCTGCTATACTTAGGAATGAACACATTCTAACTGAATGCCACTATGTTCATATTACAGATTCCCCAACCTCACTCGTGGCTTCATTTTAGCATTTAATTCAATTCCCAATCTCATTCGGGCCATGAAATAACCAATAAGCACATTACATATGTGAAAACATGATTCATTTTTTACCCCGACCGGGACTCGAACCTAGGACTTATGATTACTAAGTCAAGGCGCTACCACTACACCACAAAAGGTTAAAAGGAATCCAACCTTATACCTTATATCTGCTATACTTAGGAATGAGCGCATTCTAACTGAATGCCGCTATGTTCATATTACATATTCCCCAACCTCACTCGTGGCTTCATTTTAGAATTTAATTCAATTCCCAATCTCATTCGGGCCATGAAATAACCAATATGCACATTACATATGTGAAAACATGAATCATTTCCTACCCTGACCGGGACTCGAACCTAGGACTTATGATTACTAAGTCAATGCGCTACCACTACACCACAGAAGGTTAAAAGGAATCCAACCTTATAGCTTTTATCTGCTATACTTAGGAATGAACGCATTCTAACTGAATGCCACTATGTTGGATTCCTTTTAACCTTCTGTGGTGTAGTGGTAGCGCCTTGAGTTAGTAATCATAAGTCCTAGGTTCGAGTCCCAGTTGGGGTAAAAAAATGATTCATGTTTTCACATATGTAATGTGCTTATTGGCTATTTCATGGCCCGAATGAGATTGGGAATTGAATTAAATGCTAAAATGAAGCCACGAGTGAGGTTGGGGAATCTGTACTATGAACATAGTGGCATTCAGTTAGAATGCGTTCATTCCTAAGTATAGCAGATATAAGCTATAAGGTTGGATTCCTTTTAACCTTCTGTGGTGTAGTGGTAGTGACTTGACTTAGTAATCATAAGTCCTTGGTTCGAGTCCCGGTCGGGGTAAAAAATTATTCATGTTTTCACATATGTAATGTGCTTATTGGTTATTTCATGGCCCGAATGAGATTGGGAATTGAATTAAATGCTAAAATGAAGCCACGAGTGAGGTTGGTTAATCTGTAATATGAACGTAGAGGCATTCAGTTAGAATGCGTTCATTCCTACGTATAGCAGATATAAGGTATAAGGTTGGATTCCGTTTAACCTTCTGTGGTGTAGTGGTAGCGCCTTGACTTAGTAATCATAAGTCCTATGTTCAAGTCCCGGTCGGGGTAAAAAATGATTCATATTTTCACATATGTAATGTGCTTATTGATTTTATCATGGCCCGAATGAGATTGGGAATTGAATTAAATGCTAAAATGAAGCCACGAGTGAGGTTGAGGAATCTGTAATATGAACATAGTGGCATTCAGTTAGAATGTGTTCATTCCTAAGTATAGCAGATATAAGCTATAAGGTTGGATTCCTTTTAACCTTCTGTGGTGTAGCGGTAGCGCCTTGACTTAGTAATCATAAGTCCTAGGTTCGAGTCCCGGTCGGGGTAAAAAATGATTCATGTTTTCACATATGTAATGTGCTTATTGGTTATTTCATGGCCCGAATGAGATTGGGAATTGAATTAAATGCTAAAATGAAGCCACGAGTGAGGTTGGGGAATCTGTAATATGAACATAGTGGCATTCAGTTAGAATGCGTTCATTCCTAAGTATAGCAGATATAAGCTATAAGGTTGGATTCCTTTTAACCTTCTGTGGTGTAGTGGTATCGCCTTGACTTAGTAATCATAAGTCCTAGGTTCGAGTCCCGGACGGGGTAAAAAAATGATTCATGTGTTCACATATGTAATGTGCTTATTGGTTATATATATATATATATATATATATATATATATATATATATATATATATATATATATATATATATATATATATATAGCCCAGCCACTGAGGGGGGCAAGCCAGCCTCAACTTGGTACCGGTCCCAAGCCCGGGTAGATGGGGAGGGTTGGCGGCAGGAAGGGCATCCGGCCACAAAAATTTTGCCAAAACCAAAATATGACCAGTACAGATAACTGGCCAGCAACATCGACCCTACATAAAAGTGGGAAAAGATGTAGACGAAGAAGAAGAAGAATATATATATATATATATATATATATATATATATATATATATATATATATATATATATATATATATATATATATATATATATATATATACATACAGTAAAAAACGAGAACAATGGTAGAGAACTTCAGGAGGATCAAAATAATCTGCATGAGTGGTCAGAAAAGTGGCTAATGAAATTCAATTCTTCAAAATGTAAGGTAATGAGAATGGGTACAAGTGCAAGAAGGCCCAAGCTTGACTACTCGGTGGCTGGAGTACAACTTCAAGAGACAGAAAATGAGAGAGATCTAGGAGTAAACATACTGGCAGATTTGTCTCCAGAAATACATATAAATGGCATAGTAAGGGCAGCATATGAATTCTTATCTAATGTAAGGGTAGCCTTCAGGCACATGGACAAGGAAATGTTCAGAAATATTTATGTAACCTATGTGAGGCCAAAACTCGAATATGCAGCCCCCTTTTGGAATCCGCACTTGAAAAAGCACATAGCTAAGCTTGAAAAAGTTCAAAGACATGCCACGAAACTGGTGCCAGAAATACGCAATCTCAGTTATGATGAGAGGCTGAGGGAATTAGACTTACCATCACTCGAAGCTAGAAGAGTGAGGGGGGATATGGTGACAGTCTTTAAATTCCTTCATGGTTATGATAGAGTGGATAGGGATCAATATTTTGATATGGCAGGCTCTAGAACTAGAGGTCATAGTTTGAAGCTTCGTAAGAAAACTTCTTTGCAGGATGTAAGGAAATACTTTTTCAGTGTAAGAGTAGTTGATAATTGGAATTGGCTAAGCGAGGAGGTAGTTAATGCTATCTCAATCCATAGTTTTAAGGACAGATATGATAAGTATCACTGAGTATAAAATGGAACCGATCAGGAGACGGGAAGATACGGGCTTTGGACTCTTTCCCGTAAACACAATTAGGTAATCACATACATACATACATACATACATACATACATACATACATACATACATACAGAAAAAGAGACAGAAAATGAGAGAGATCTAGGAGTAAACATACTGGCAGATTTGTCTCCAGAAATACATATAAATGGCATAGTAAGGGCAGCATATGCATTTTTATCAAATGTAAGGGTAGCCTTCAGGCACATGGACAAGGAAATGTTCAGAAATATTTATGTAACCTATGTGAGGCCAAAACTGGAATATGCAGCTCCCTTTTGGAATCCGCACTTGAAAAAGCACATAGCTAAGCTTGAAAAAGTTCAAAGACATGCCACGAAACTAGTGCCAGAAATACGCAATCTCAGTTATGATGAGAGGCTGAGGGAATTAGACTTACCATCACTCGAAGCTAGAAGAGTGAGGGGGGATATGGTGACAGTCTTTAAATTCCTTCATGGTTATGATAGAGTGGATAGCGATCGATATTTTGATATGGCTGGCTCTAGAACTAGAGGTCATAGTTTGAAGCTTCGTAAGAAAACTTCTTTGCAGGATGTAAGAAAATACTTTTTCAGTGTAAGAGTAGTTGATAATTGGAACTGGCTAAGCGAGGAGGTAGTTAATGCTATCTCAATCCATAGTTTTAAGGACAGGTATGATAAGTATCACTTAGTATAAAATGGAACCGATCAGGAGACGGGAAGATACGAGCTTTGGGCTCTTTCCCGTAAACACAATTAGGTAATCACAATTAGGTAATCACATACATATATATATATATATATATATATATATATATATATATATATATATATATATATATATATATAATATATATATATATATATATATATATATATATATATATATATATATATATATATATATATATATATATATATATATATATATATATATATATATATATATATATATATATATATATATATATATATATATATAGTTAAACAGAAATGATAAAATATGAAAAAATGTGAATACCAAAATAATTAATACTTAGATAAATAAATATCAGAAATATTCAATGGTATTAATTCATCAGTTGGGATAATGTTAAAGTCCTTAAACTTCAGTTGGTCAATGTTGATATAGCTCAAGCTCAAATTGTATGAATTTCATAGATAACTGATTTGATGAAATTGGGTAAAGTCAATGACTCTTAAATGTTTAAAATGAGATAAATGTTGCTTTATGAGTCCATTCAATATTCACGCCGAGAGTTATCATGCCCTATACACCTAATTCCAAATTTTATTCATAAAGTCTTATGCAGTTTATATGTGTTGCTTTATGATTGCATAAATACTTATAAAACAAAAAGGTTCGTATTTTCCAATTGGGTAAAAATGCGGTCCGCAATCTTTAGTTGATCGCTATTGACAAAAGTCAGGTCCCTATTCTACATGAGCTCCGAATACCCATTACTGAATTCACTATAAATAGTGGAATATTCATTCCTTTCTTTGACTTATTACGTTCGTAATATCCCGTTTCCCTATCTCAAGTAAGAATGTAAGACGAAATAACATATCATAAACTCCTTATTAAGACAAACTCTACCTTTTTCACCCAGAAATAAAGTCTTACTGTATGACGAAATTACATATAAACTCCTTATTAAGACAAACTCTACCCTTTTTACCCAGAAATAAAGTCTTACTGTATGACGAAATTACATATAAACTCCCTATTAAGACAAACTCTACCTTTTTTACCCAGAAATAAAGTCTTACTGTATGACGAAATTACATATAAACTCCTTATTAAGACAAACTCTACCTTTTTCACCCAAAAATAAAGTCTTACTGTATATACAGTATCACCCAAACTAACCTGTTTGTACCCATGGGTGGGAGACAGCCCTTTTTGCTTATAGGCGGGAGGAGGGAAGTAAGGAGGGGTAAGAAGCTGGTTATTCGGGGTCAATACCTCCCATGAGGATAATAAATGGCCAAAAATAAGGTGGAGCTACGCCGTCAAGTAAGGTAAATATGATATTTGACAAATAAGAACTTTACTCAACTGTACTACTGAAAGCATAAATGAAAAAACAAAAACAAAAGAAACTTTCTGTTAGCTGCTGGAGCAGAGAAAAAAAACATACTCTACTGAATATGTTCGTATCCTGCTCTAGCAATTAGCAGAGACTTTTCCTACTTTTATTACACCTTCAGTAGTACAGTCAGTGATGCTTTAAGTACACTGACGGACTGTCTTTTGGTTAGGTTGAATCCTGACGAGGAACATCATAAGATCCACGCTTACACACACACACACACAGGGATACGGCTCTGAACTATAGACCAGTTTCCTTGACCAGCATAGTTTGCAAACTTATGGAGACACTACTAAGGAAACATATCTCTCTTCACTTGGAATCCTTCAACTTTTTGTCAGTGAGGCAACATGGCTTCAGAGAAGGAAGATCAACAGTAACAAACTTATTAGAATTTTATGATGAGGTAACCCAAATCTTACAGGAAAGAGAGGGCTGGGCAGATTGCATATTCCTAGACTTCCAGAAAGCGTTTGACACTGTTCCACATGGGAGACTTATTAGGAAGCTGCAATCAATGGCTAGAATAGGTGGAAATGACTTGGAATGGATAAAAACTTACTTAGAAGGAAGGGAACAGAGGGTTAGAGTAAGACACTCAGTGTCTGAATGGAGAAGAGTTAGTAGTGGAGTTCCACAGGGTTCAGTTTTAGGGCCACTTTTATTCCTTGTATATGTAAATGACCTACCAGAGTCTGTAAATTCATTCATGAATATGTTTGCAGATGATGCAAAGATTGTGAAGAAAGTAAAAAACGAGAACAATGGTAGAGAACTTCAGGAGGATCTAAATAATCTGCATGAGTGGTCAGAAAAGTGGCTAATGAAATTCAATACCTCAAAATGTAAGGTAATGAGAATGGGTACAAGTGCAAGAAGGCCCAAGCTTGACTACTCGGTGGCTGGAGTACAACTTCAAGAGACAGAAAATGAGAAAGATCTAGGAGTAAACATACTGGCAGATTTGTCTCCAGAAATACATATAAATGGCGTAGTAAGGGCAGCATATGCATTCTTATCAAATGTAAGGGTAGCCTTCAGGCACATGGACAAGGAAATGTTCAGAAATATTTATGTAACCTATGTGAGACCAAAACTCGAATATGCAGCCCCCTTTTGGAATCCGCACTTGAAAAAGCACATAGCTAAGCTTGAAAAAGTTCAAAGACATGCCACGAAACTGGTGCCAGAAATATGCAATCTCGGTTATGGTGAGAGGCTGAGGGAATTAGACTTGCCATCACTCGAAGCTAGAAGAGTAAGGGGGGATATGGTGACAGTCTTTAAATTCCTTCATGGTTATGATAGAGTGGATAGGGATCGATATTTCGATATGGCTGGCTCTAGAACTAGAGGTCATAGTTTGAAGCTTCGTAAGAAAACTTGTTTGCAGGATGTAAGGAAATACTTTTTCAGTGTAAGAGTAGTTGATAATTGGAATTGGCTAAGCGAGGAGGTAGTTAATGCTATCTCAATCCATAGTTTTAAGGACAGGTACGATAAGTATCACTAAGTCTAAAAATGGAACCGATCAGGAGACGGGAAGATACGAGCTTTGGGCTCTTTCCCGTAAACACAATTAGGTAATCCCAATTAGGTAATCACACACACACACACACACACGGTTCAGTTTTAGGGTCACTTTTGTTCCTTGCATATGTAAATGACCTACCAGAGTCTGTAAATTCATTCATGAATATGTTTGCAGATGATGCAAAGATTGTGAAGAAAGTAGGAAACGAGAACAATGGTAGAGATCTTCTGGAAGATCTAAATAGTCTGCATGAGTGTTCAGAAAAGTGGCTAATAAAATTCAATACTTCAAAATGTAAGGTAATGAGAATGGGTACAAGTGCAAGAAGGCCCAAGCTTGACTACTCGGTGGCTGGAGTACAACTTCAAGAGACAGAAAATGGGAGAGGTCTAGGAGTAAACATACTAGCAGATTTGTCTCCAGAAATACATATAAATGGCATAGTAAGGGCAGCATATGCATTATTATTAAATGTAAGGGTAGCCTTCAGGCACATGGACAAGGAAATGTTCAGAAATATTTATGTAACCTATGTGAGGCCAAAACTCGAATATGCAGCCCCCTTTTGGAATCCGCACTTGAAAAAGCACATAGCTAAGCTTGAAAAAGTTCAAAGACATGCCACGAAACTGGTGTTAGAAATACGCAATCTCAGTTATGATGAGAGGCTGAGGGAATTAGACTTACCATCACTCGAAGCTAGAAGATTGAAGTGGGATATGGTGACAGTCTTTAAATTCCTTCATGGTTATGATAGACGGGATAGGGATCGATATTTTGATATGGCTGGCTCTAGAACTAGAGGTCATAGTTTGAAGCTTGGTAAGAAAACTTCTTTGCAGGATGTAAGGAAATACTTTTTCAGTGTAAGAGTAGTTGATAATTGGAATTGGCTAAGCGAGGAGGTAGTTAATGCTATCTCAATCCATAGTTTTAAGGATAGGTATGATAAGTATCACTAAGTATAAAATGGAACCGATCAGGAGACGGGAAGATACGAGCTTTGATCTCTTTGCCGTAAACACAATTAGGTAATTACACACATGTATGATAAGTATCACTTAGTACAAAATGGAACCGATCAGGAGAAGGGAAGATACGAGCTTTGGGCTCTTTCCCGTTAACACAATTAAGTAATCACGATTAGGTAGTCCCACACAGATATATATATATATATATATATATATATATATATATATATATATATATATATAATATATATATATATATATATATATATATATATATATATATATTATATATATCAAGAAAAGCACGTAAATATTAATTTGATCAAATAAATATATTATCATATGTGAAAATATGAAAAATATTTTGCCCCTAGCACTAATTTGAACACTGGACACTTCATCAGTGTGGCAGGGTGCTACCAGCTACTCCAACAAAGGTTTAAAAGAAGAAACCAACCTCTCAGCTATCTGCTAAATTAGGGAATGAACACATTCTACTGAATGCTTTTTATTTTATTTCAATTTTCTTCCCAGCCTCACTCGTAGCCTGTTTTGCATGTAATTCAAATCCCATCCTAAATAAGCATCAACGATGATTAAATAAACACATCATCATATGTGAAAATATGAAACATATTTAGCCCCTGGCAGGGATTCGAGCCTTGGACACATCATCAATGTGACAAGGCCCAGTAACTACACCATTGAAAGTTATAATAAAAAATTCAACAAACTGCTAAGCTAGGGAATCAATGCATTCTACTGAATTTCGGCCAAGGACAAAATCTGATTCATTGTGTATATATATATATATATATATATATATATATATATATATATATATATATATATATATATATATATATATATATATATATATATATATATATATATATATGATCAAATAAACACATCAACATATGCGAACAAAAAAAAAAATAATATTTTACCCCTGACCGGATCTAGCAGCTAAGACACATAATTACTGTCAATGCACCATCAACTACACCATTGAAAGTCTAAAGAAGAAGCAAACCTTACAGCTGACCACTATACTAGGAATTAATGCATTTTTTCTGAATGTCTCTTTGTTCATATTGCAGCTTCTAACCTAACTCGCGACTTCGCTTTTCAAATTTAATTCAAATTCCAGCTATATAGGCATTAATAGTAATCAAATAAACACATTAACATATATAAAAACATGAATCGTAATTTACCCATGACCGGAACTCGAATCTGAGACACATAATCACTGTGCCAAGGGACTATCAACTACACCACCTAAGGTCTAAAGAAGAAACAAACATTAAAGCTAACTGCTATACTAGGAGTGTACGCAAAGACATTCAGAAAGAATGCCTTCATTTCTAGTATAGCATTTAGCTTTAAGGTTTGCTTCTTTTTAAACCTTCAGTGGTGAAGTTAATAGCGCCTTGGTTCAGTAATTATGTGTCTTAGGTTCGAGTCCTGGTCAGGGGCAAAATGTGATTCATGATTTCATATTTGTTAATGTGATTATTATTAATATCTATATACAAGGGAATTGAATTTAAATTTGAAAAACAAAGCCACGAGTGAGCAAAGAAAAAGCTGTAATATAAATGCAAAGATATTCAAAAAGAATGCATTCATTCCTAGCATAGCAGTTAGCTGAAAGGGTTACTTCTTCTTTAGACCTTAAGAGGTGAAGTTGATCTCCCCTTGGCACAGTAATTATGTGTCTTAGGTTCGAGTCCCAGTCAGGGGTAAAATACGATTCATCGGCTTTTATATATATATATAATATATATATATATATATATATATATATATATATATATATATATATATATATATATATATATATATATATATATATCATATCTGCTCCTAAACCATGAATGAATTTGGAATTTACTGTTATCTCTCTTAGAAAATTCCAATTATCAATTATTTTTACATTAAAAAAAAGACTTCTTATATCCAAAAACAATTTCTTGCAAACCTTCAAGCTACGACCTTTAGTTCTATAGAAACCCATATCAATATATCGCACCTTGTCCACTCTGTTAAAGCCATTGAGTGTGTGTGATTACCTAATTGTGATTACCTACTTGTGTTTACGGGAAAGAGCCCAAAGCTCGTATCTTCCCGTCTCCTGATCGGTTCCATTTTGTACTTAGTGATACTTATCATACCTGTCCTTAAAACTATGGATTGAGATAGCATTAACTACCTCCTCGCTTAGCCAATTCCAATTATCAACTACTCTTACACTGAAAAAGTATTTCCTTACATCCTACAAAGATGCTTTCTTACGAAGCTTCAAACTATGACCTTTAGTTCTAGAGCCTGCCATATCAAAATATCGATCTCTATCCACTCCATCATAAGTATTTACGAATTTAAAGACTGTTACCACATCTCCCCTCAATCTTCTAGCTTCGAGTGATGGTAAGTCTAATTCCCTCAGCCTCTCATCGTAACTGAGATTGCGTATTTCTGGCACCAGTTTTGTGGCATGTCTTTGAACTTTTTCAAGCTTAGCTATGTGCTTTTTCAAGTGTGGATTCCAAAAGGGGGCTGCATATTCGAGTTTTGGCCTCACATAGGTTACATAAATATTTCTGAACATTTCCTTGTCCATGTGCCTGAAGTCTACCCTTACATTTGATAAAAAGACATATGATAATAATGCATATGCTGCCCTTACTAGGCCATTTATATGTATTTCTGGAGACAAATCTGCCAGTATGTTTACTCCTAGATCTCTCTCATTTTCTGTCTCTTGAAGTTGTACTCCAGCCACCGAGTAGTAAAGCTTGGGCCTTCTTGCGCTTGTACCCATTCTCATTACCTTACATTTTGAAGTATTGTATTTCATTAGCCACTTTTCTGACCACTCATGCAAACCATTTAGATCTTCCTGAAGTTCTCTACCATTGTTCTCGTTTCCTACTTTCTTCACAATCTTTGCATCATCTGCAAACATATTCATGAATGAATTTACAGACTCTGGTAGGTCATTTACATATACAAGGAACAAAAGTGGGCCTAAAACTGAACCCTGTGGAACTCCACTACTAACTCTTCTCCATTCAAACACTGAGTGTCTTACTCTAACCCTCTATTCCATTCCTTCTAAGTAAGTTTTTATCCATTCCAAAACATTTCCACCTATTCTGGCCATTGCTTGCAGCTTCATAATAAGTCTTCCATGTGGAGCATTGTCAAGGGGTTTTAAGATTCGGCTTACCTCATCATAAAATTCTAATAAGTTTGTTACTGTTGATCCACCTTCTCTGAAGCCATGTTGCCTCACTGACAAAAAGTTGAAGGATTCCAAGTAAGGAGTGATATGTTTCCTTAGTAGTTTCTCCATAACTTTGCAAACTATGCTGGTCAAGGAAACTGGTCTATTGTTTAGAGCCATATCCTTTCTTCCCTATTTGAAGATAGGTATCACGTTTGCTTGTTTCCAGCATCTTGGAATCTCCCCTGACTCCAGTGACTTTTTAAATACAATACTTAGTGCCACTGATATTGAGTTTGTGCATATTTTAAGTACATGAGGGGATATATCATCAGGACCTGTAGCTTTATGGACATCTAACTCCATCAGCGCTTTGCATACCTCTGTGGCTGTAAAGTTGACATTCTCTAATACCGGCCCAAGATCTTCTGTCTCTGCAATCTGAGGGGGTGGGGTATTTTCTACTGTAAATACTGACTGAAACTCCTTGTTCAATTCTTTGCAGATCTCTTCATCCGTCTCAGTGATGCTTCCATCCTCTCTCTTGAGCCTTAAAACCTGTTCTTTTACCTTCAGTTTTCCTCTGATAAGGCTGTGGAAAAGCTTGGGAATTTCTTTAGCCTTCCTGGTGATGTCCCTCTCATAGTCTCTCTCTGCCTTTCTTCTTTTACTTAGGTAATCATTTCTTGCTCTTTTGTAGGTTTGCCAGGCATTTATGTTTTTTCTCCTCCTATACCTTTTCCAGCATTTGTCTCTCCACTCCATAGCTCTTTTACACTCATTATTGAACCATTTCTCTCTGGCATGAATTACACCTACTTTGGCGACAGGTATGCAGCGATCTACTATCTTCCCATATATCTCACAAAAGACGTCATACATTTCTTGTACAGTTTTGTTGTAAAATAAGGTTCTCCAGTCAATAACTGCAAAAAGCTCATTCATTCTGATGTAATCTCCTTTTGGATAGTTCCTCCTCATCTCCTCAGTGCCTCTACTCTCAGGTAGAATATCTTCAAGTATATACTCCATCAACAACACACAGTGGTCACTCTTTCCAATTGGTGGTTCGTACTCAATTTTTTCAACATCCAACACGTTATCTGTGAATACTAGATCAATTAGCGATGGCTTACCCCACCCCTGGCCCTCGTTGATTCCATTACATGTTGGTGTAGGAAATTCCCTTGTACACAATCTAGGAATCTTGCCCCAAATGAGTCCTCATCACTGTGTGGGTCAAGATTTATCCAATCTATCTCTTTATGATTAAAATCTCCCATAATCAAAATTCTACATTTTCTCTCCCGTGCCATAATAACAACTGAGTTTATGACTTCAATAGTACCTATATGACTTTCCTCATAAACTTCTAGCCTATTTTGGTTCCTTGGTGGGTTATATACAACAGTTATTATAATGCTCTCTGACCCAGAATTTATGCGAGCAACAAGAAATTCCTTGAACTCACTTTCTATAGGCAAGTTTATTTCTTCAACTTGAATCCTTTCACTTATGAGCAGTGCTATCCCTCCACCAGTCCTCTCAGATCTTTCAACCCTCAATATTCTGAAGCCCTTAGGAAAAAATGTGATATTGTTTATGTCCTCACTCAACTTAGTCTCTGTCATTGCTACTATATATGCCTTACTGTTGTGAATCCTATCTTTTAATTCTACTGCCTAACCAGCTAATCCATCAGCATTTGTGTATAACAATCTTAATGAGGCCCCATCCCCTGATCTTCTGTCATTATCTTCTTTATCTCCCCTTTGTCTGGAAGAACTCTGAAATGAAAAATTTTCTTCTCTTCTTCATTTCTTTCCTCATTTAAACTTGTTGCCTCTTGCAACAAGTTTTTTTTATCTTTTCCATCTCTTCCTGTGTTCTGTATCGTCTAATGAACACTTCTTTGAATTCTTGAAGGTCTTTTAGACTTTTTTTTTCTCATCAATATTTTACTACATGCTTCCCCTCTCTCAAAGCTTACTTTTGTTTGTCTCTGCTTTCCTTCCCTCGAATATTTGCCTAGTTGGTGAATGTTTTCAATATCCTCAGGACCACAAACTACTCCAAGCTTTCTTATCAGGTCTACAACCCTAGCTTTATTTTCTTCAAGTCTCCCCTGCCATGTTGGCTCCTGGGATTCGCTTATGCCTGTGTGTGTGATTACCTAATTGTGACTACCTAATTGTGTTTACGGGAAAGAGATCAAAGCTCGTATCTTCCTGTCTCCTGATCGGTTCCATTTTATACTTAGTGATACTTATCATACCTGTCCTTAAAACTATTGATTGAGATAGCATTAACTACCTCCTCGCTTAGCGAATTCCAATTATCAACTACTCTTACACTGAAAAAGTACTCCTTACATCCTGCAAAGAAGTTTTCTTACGCAGCTTCACACTATAACCTCTAGGGCTAGAGCCTGCCATATCAAAATATCGATTCCTATCCACTCTATCATAACCATGAAGGAATTTAAAGACTGTCACCATATCCCACTTCAATCTTCTAGCTTCCAGTGACGGTAAGTCTAATTCCCTCAGCCTCTCATCATAACTGAGATTACGTTTTTCTGGCACCAGCTTTGTGGCATGTCTTTGAACATTTTGAAGCTTAGCTTTGTGCTTTTTCAAGTGCGGATTCCAAAAGGGGGCTGCATATTCGAGTTTTGGCCTCACATAGGTTACATAAATATTTCTGAACATTTCCTTGTCCATGTGCCTGAAGGCTACCCTTACATTTGATAATAATGCATACGCTGCCCTTACTATGCCATTTATATGTATTTCTGGAGACAAATCTGCCAGTATGTTTACTCCTAGATCTCTCTCATTTTCTGTCTCTTGAAGTTGTACTCCAGCCACCGAGTAGTCAAGCTTGGGCCTTTTTGCACTTGTACCCATTCTTATTACCTTACATTTTAGTATTGAATATCATTAGCCACTTTTCTGACCACTCGTGTGTGTGTGATTACCTAATTGTGATTACCTAATTGTGTTTACGGGAAAGAGCCCAAAGCTCGTATCTTCCCGTCTCCTCATCGGTTCCATTTTAGACTTAGTCATACTTATCATACCTGTCCTTAAAACTATGGATTGAGATAGCATTAACTACCTCCTCGCTTAGCGAATTCCAATTATCAACTACTCTTACACTGAAAAAGTATTTCCTTACATCCTGCAAAGAAGTTTTCTTACGAAGCTTCAAACTATGACCTCTAGTTCTAGAGCCAGCCATATCAAAATATCGATCCCTATCCACTCTATCATAACCATGAAGGAATTTAAAGACTGTCACCATATCCCCCCTCACTCTTCTAGCTTCGAGTGATGGTAAGTCTAATTCCCTCAGCCTCTCATCATAACTGAGATTGCGTATTTCTGTGTGTGTGTGTGTGTGTGTGTATGTGTGTGTGTATGTGTGTGTGTGTGTGTGTGTGTGTGTGTGTGTGTGTGTGTGTGTGTGTGTGTGTATGTGTGTGTGTGTGTGTGTGTTATTTATTAGAAAATAATACGTATTTTAATTCTAAAATAAAATATCTCTTTCACGTTTCAGTCTCCAGCAGTGGGATGCTATTTAAGAGATAATCTTCTTATTTCTTATCTACAAATACGAAACCCAGGCATGTCGGATCGTCAACAAAGAAAGAAAACTGCTGCCTTTGTGCCAAGATTTTTTAAATTGGGCAGGGCTATTCAAAAGACAACTGCAGAGAAGAGCCAAAATAACTCACACAGACAGAGGTCTCCCAGTTCGCACTCTTTAGCAAGGGGACAATCACTTTCGAAAAGCCAAGCTTCTACTGCGAAAGATAATGGTGATAGGCAATACTCCAATACCATGCAGTCTGGAGCCAGATGGTCATCCGCAGATATAAAGACAGTCACTTATAGGCAAACATCCTGCAGTACACAAACCCAAGATGCTTCCAATTCATCCTATAACAGTCAATGGTGTAATGACAAGAATACGCCCTTGGCAGACAGGTCCCTCCCTACAAGACAGTCATCAACCATCAGTAACTCAAGTCCAAGACTTCATACCCGCAATCATTCGAGTTCAGAATTGTTTCCAGACCCTTACTACTCAAAGGACGCTCAAGAAACTGATGAACTTAGAAATTCAGTTGGTCAAAACACTAGCTACCCTTATGCCTGCAGGATTTGCAAGAAAGGCTTTAACTCCGAGTCCAAGATGAGAATCCATATGTCTATTCATACCAGAGAGAAGCCCTTTGCTTGTCTCAATTGTGGAAAAAAGTTTTCCAACTTCAATTGCCTTCAAGAACACGCTAATGTCCACAAAGCTTTCCGATGTGGTTTTTGTGGAAAAGCGTTCACAGACAGAACAGCTTTTAGGCAGCATTTGCTTATGCATCCACTGAAGTGATTAAAAAAATCTTACGATAGTTTCTACGTATCTTAATACGAGTTTTGTGTAAAAATTGTTGTGACAGTCTCACAACAGAAAAAGATAAGACTAACGCACTGTCAACAACGGTCGTACAGACGAAGATCTCTCTTTTTTTTTTGTAATCAATTCTTGAACAGAATAAAGTCAAGATAAAGTATTTGTCTTAAGATAAAAAATATAGGAAAAATTGGTGCGAAAAGCAGCACATTTTTAGGTTTTGCAAAGTCAAGAAATAAAAAATGTGATCAAGTATATATATATATATATATATATATATATATATATATATATATATATATATATATATATATATATATATATATATATATATATATATATATATATATATATATTAAATATAACTAAAAGCACATACACAGTTCCTACTTACAGCCATATATATATATATATATATATATATATATATATATATATATATATATATATATATATATATATATATATATATATATATATATATATATATATATATATATATATATATATATATATATATATATATATATATATATATATATTCTCAATTAGTACCAATCTAATGGAATGACCACAAATAGGTTGGGGCTAAGTGCTAAAAGCTGGATGACAATCCCAACGCCTCACATCTGGTATATATGTATGTGTATTCATATACGCGCATATATATATATATATATATATATATATATATATATATATATATATATATATATATATATATATATATATATATATATATATATATATATATATATATATAGGATGCTATGATGACTAATAACTGTAAATATTATTATCTTTTAGGAAAGAATACAAATAAAATCCAAATAACACGCAAACAGGTATTTTATTTACGTATTTGATTCCTTAAAATCACCCATTCATTCTGAAAAACCTTATTGATACGGAAAGTGACCGCAATTTGCACCTTTTATCATATAATAAATAATAATGTATTACTGAGTACGCCAGTTTATAAAAATAGGATATATATATATATATATATATATATATATATATATATATATATATATATATATATATATATATATCTATATATATATATATATATATATATATATATATATATATATATATATATATATATCTATATATATATATATATATATCTATCTATATCTATATATATATTATATATATATATATATATATATATATATATATATATATATATATATATATATATATATATATATATATATATATATATATATATATATATATATATATATATATATATATATATGAACTTCCTAATTTTGCTTACTTGAAAGAGCCCTGTGCTCGTAACTCCCGTCTCCTGGTTGGTTCCATTCTTGTAATCGGTGATACTTATCATACTTGTCCCTATAACTACGGATTGAGTTAGCATTAACTACCTTCACGCTTAGCGAATTCCAATCATCAACCATTCTTACACCAAATGGTACTTCCTTACATCCTGCAAAGAAGATTTCTTACAAAGCTTCAAACTATGACCTCTCGCTCTAGATCCAGTCATATCAAAATATCGATCCCTATCCACTCTGTCATAGGCATGAAAGCATTTAAACACAATCACCATATTCCCCCTCATTCTTTTAGCTTCAAGGATGGTAGGTATAAACCCTTAAAATCACCAAGTATGTATATGGGTTTATGACGCACACAGATATTTCTGAATGTTTCTAGCAGATGATTGAATGAACTGGTAGGTGCTTTAGGGTGACGGTAAACACACCCTACAATGAAAGATGGAAGTTTCTGATGCTGCACAGTGCATATTTATTGGTTCAAGGTTCCACATAGCACAAATTCCAGAAAACACAACAATTAATTTTTGCGACAATATTATCACACCTAGCAAAACAGTCAAAAACCTAGGAATTCACTTTGATAACCACATGTTGTTTGATTCCCACATAGATAAAGTATGCAAAAAGGTTACAGGAACATTAATGTACTTATCACGTATAAAAGACAATTTTGAGACTACCACTCGAATAACTGTTGTTGAATCTCTAGCCCTAAGTCACATTAATTACTGCACAACTGTTTGGGGAGCTACCACTAAGACTCAAATAAACAGAATACAGAAGCTTATTAATTTTGCAGCTCGAGTTGCCCTGGGAGGAATAAGAAAATATGACCACATCACACCAGCTCTCAATAAACTTGGGTGGCTGCGGGCAGAAAACAAGGTCGCTTATGCTATTTATGTTTTTGTATTCAAAATTTTGGACCATCATTATCCTAGCTGGCTATTTGATTTAAAAACAGTCAGGGATATAAGGGGAACCAACACAAGACAGAGCAGTGAGCTCTTTATTCACAGAACAAACACAGAAGCAGGTTCAAAGATGATCACTATCAAAGGGCCAACACTCTGGAATAATATTCCAGAGCATCTTAAAAATGCATCCTCCTTCACAGCTTTCAAAGGCAAACTATATAGTTTTCTTTTGGACAAATAGTTGCTGCTCATTAAGAACTAATTATTTCCATTATAAGGAAACAAATATGGAAATGATGCCGATAATAATGATCCTGTATCTAGTGGCATACTTACTACTTTATTATTAATATTATTGTTAACATTTTTATTACAGCATTATTATTTTCTATGAAAGCTACATTTAATTTAACTATATGTCTAACCCTCTTATTTATTAGTTTAATTACATGTCTACTTATAAGTTACTATTAATGTTGAATAACCATTGTACAAAATGGAAATAAATGTTTGTTGTTTGTTTGTTTATTCAACATTCCTCATAAATGAGATTGCGAATTTCTGGCAACAATTCCGTGGCAAGGCTTTTTTTATTCTTTCTAACTTTATTCAGGCTAATTATGTGCATTTTCAAGTGTGGCTTCCAAAAGGGAGCTGCATATTCAAACTTTGTCCTCACATAGGTTACATAAATATTTCTGAACATTTCATTGTCCATGTGCCTGAAGGCTACCCTTACGTTTGCTAAGAAAGCATATGCTGCCCTTACTATGCCATTTATATGCATTTCCGGAGACAAATTTGCCAATATGTCTACTCCTAGATCTCTCTCATTCTCTGTCTCTTGAAGTTCTGCTCCTGTTATGGTGCATCCAAGCTTGGGCCGGCTTGTACTTGAATCCATTCTCATTACCTTACATTTTGAAGTATTGAATTCCATTAGCCACTTTTCAGTCCACTCCTGCAGACTATTTAGGTCTTCCTGAAGTTCTCTACCATCGTTATCATCTCTTACTTCCTTCATAATCTTTGCATAATCTGCAAACATATTCTTGAAAAAATTTACAGACTCTGGTTAGTAATTTACGTATTAAAGAAACAAAAGTGGTCCTAAAACTGAACCCTGTGAAACTCCACTGCTAACTATTCTACATTCAGACACTGAGTGTCTTACTCTAACCCTCTGTTCCCTTTCTTCTAAGTAAGTTTCCATCCATTGCAAAACAGTTCTAATTATTCTCGCCATTACTTGTAGCTTCTTAATAAGTTTCCCATGTGGTACCGCATCAAATGCGTGTGTGATGATCTAATTGTGCTTACAGGTAAGAGACCCATACTCGTAACTGCCCGTCTCCTGGTCGGTTCCATTTTGTACTTAGTTTTACTTACCATACCTGTCCTTAAAACTATGGATTGAGTTAACATTAAGTACCTCCTTGTTTAGCCAGTTCCAGTCATCAACTACTCTTAACACTAAAAAAGTACTTCCTTCCATTCTTCATTACTTACGAATTTTCAAACTATGACCTCTAGTTTTAGTGCCAGCCACAACAAAATATCGACCCCTATCCACTCTGTCAAAACAATGAAGGCATTTAAAAACCTTCTACATATCCCCCTCATCCTTCTAGCTTCGAGTGATGGTAAGTCTAATTTCCTCAGCTTCTCATCATAACTATTTTCCGTATTTCTGACACCAGTTTCGTGGCATGTCTTTGAACTTTTTCCAGCTTAACTATGTGTTTTTTCAACTGTGGATTCCAAAAAGGGGCTGCGTATTCAAGCTTTGGCCTCACATAGGTAGCTTGAAGGCTACCCTTACATTTGCTAGGAAAGCATATGCTGCCCTTACTATGCCATTTCTATGCAATTCAGGATACAAATCCTCTAGTGTGTTTACTCCTAGATCTCCCTCATTTTCTGTCTCTTGAAGTTATGCTCCTGCTATTGAGAATTCAAGCTTGACCTTCTCGCACTTGTACCCATTCTCATTACCTTACAATTAGAAGTATTGAATTTCATTAGTCACTTTTCTGATCACTCATGCAGACTATCTATGTCTTCCTGAAGTTCTCTACCATTTTTCTCACCTCTTACTTTCTTCAAAATCTTTGCATCATCTGCAAACATATTCAAAAATGAATCTACAGACTTTGGTAGGTCATTTACATATACAAGAAACAAAAGTGGTCCTAAGACTGAACCTGTTGAACCCCACTACTAACATATATCCATTCAGATACCGAGTGTCTTATGGTAATCCTCTGTTTCCTTCCTTCTAAGCATTTCTTTTTTCAATTCCAAGACATTTCCACCTATTCTCACCATTACTTGAAGTTTCTTAATTAGTCTCCTGTGTGGGACCATATCAGATGCTTTCTGGTAGTCCAGTAATATGCAATCTGCCCAGCCCTCTCTTTCCTCTAAGATTCAGTTTACCTCATCATAAAATTCTATTAAGTTTGTTACTGTTGATCTACTTTCCCTGAAGCCATGTTGTCTCACTGACATAAAGTTAAAGGATTCCAATTGAAGAGAGATATGTTTTCTGAGAAGTTTCTCCAAAACTTTGCAAACTATGCTGGTCAAGGAAATAGGTCTATAGTTTAAAGATCTATTCTTCCTTCCCTTTTTGAAGATAAGTACCACATTCCTAGTTTCTAGCATCTTGGAATCTCCCCTGATTCCAGCGACTTTTCAAATATGATACTTAGTGCCATTATATTGATTTAGGGCATTTCTTAAGTACATAAGGGACCTGTAGCTTTATGAACATCTAACTCCATCAGCGCTTTTCATATTTCTGCGGCTGAAAAGATGATGTTCTCTAATTCCGACCCAAAAGTTCCTTTGTCTGCAATCTGAGGGGGTAGAGTATTTTCTGCTGTGTTCAGTTCTTAACAGATTTCTTCATCTGCCTCAGCTATGATTTCATCCGCTCTTTTTTAGCTTTAAAACCTGTTCTTTTACTTTCAGCTTTCTTCTGATATGACTGAGGAAAAGTTTGGGATTTTTGTTTTAGAATTCTGGTGATATCCATTTTATAGGCTCTCTCTGCCTCTATTCTTTTACTTAGCTATCATTTCTTGTTCATTTATAAGTCTGCCAGGCAGTTATGTCTTTTTTCATCCCATTGCTTTCCCATCATTTGTCTTTGCACTCCTTAGCTCTCTTACACTCATTATTGAAACATAACTCTCTGGAATGAATAACCCCTATTTTGTAAGGTATACAACAATCTACTATCTTCCCATATTCCTCTCAAAAGATGTCATACATTTCTTGTTTGGTGTATAGGACTCTATCCTGTAAGCACAATTTGGTAAATACGATTAGATAAGCTCAATAATTTTGCAGGAACTGAGTAGGGAACCATATTTACTAACAAATCTGCACAGGAGATGTAAGAAATAATTTGTGAGGACCATTAGAAAATACTTAGCTCTTGCATATCATCTACCAAAACAGGACATAGTAATGCCAAAAGGAAATAGTGCAATGATGAATGTAAGAGGCAAAAAGTGAATAGACAATTGATGCAATGGGCATAGGAGGATAAAAAGTATAAATTCCTGGCAAATTTACAAAAGGGCAAGAAATTATTACCTAATTGAAAGAGGAGCAGCAGAAAGCGCATATGAAACATATTAGGAATGTTAATGATAATTCCAAGCTTTTCCATAGCTTTGTTACAAGAAATAATAAAGTCAGAGAACAAGTTTTGAGGATGGAAAGAGCAGATAGAAGCATCATATAGGCAGATGTAGAGATCTGCATAGACATGAACAAAAATTTCTAGTCGGTATGTACAGAGGCAAATAATCAAGCCCCTCATATTGCAGAGATGAGATATCATGGGCCAGTATCAGAGAACAGCATCTTTTAAACGACAAAAGTATGCAAAACGTGGATAGAAATAGAACTCGTTAAGATAAGAAGTTTGATTAAATATCCCTTTATATACCCAAGATATGTCCTGAGCCATTATCAATTGCACTATGCATCATATTTGAGAAGTCACTGGAATCTCGAGAGAACCAGGTTGCTTGAAATAAATGAACGTGGTCTGTCTTCAAAAAATCAAAGAAGAAACACAGCCCTTATAGGCATATTTCACTTACTAAAATAGTTTGCAGATATAAGGAGACACTACTGAGAAAACACATTTTTTTCATTTGGAGTCCCTCAACTTCTTTTCAGTGACACAACATGGATTCAGACAAGGCAGATCTATGCTAATAAACATACTAGAAATTTTTGTGAAGTAAACCCTCTCTTTAAGAAAGAGAGGGCTTGGCATATTGTATATTCTTAGATTTTCAGAAGGAATTTGATGTATTTCCACATTGGAGACTTACTAAGAAGTTGGAAGTAATGGCAAGAATAAGTGGAAATGTATTGGAGTGGATTAAAACTTATTTAGAAGGAAGGGAGCAAAGTGTCAAGGTAAGATATGAAATGTCTAACTAGCGAAAGGTTAGCAGTGGGGTTCCAAAGGGATCAGTTTTAAGGCCACTGCTGTACCTTATATATGTAAATAATTGGCTGGATTCTATAAATGACCTTTCAAATATATTTGCAGATGAGGAAAAGATTGTGAAAAGACTAGAAATATAAAATGATGGTAGATTCTGATAAGCCTAAAATGACTGCATGAGCTCTCAGTCAAGTAACTAGTGAGATGAAATACTTCAAATTTAAAGCATTGAGAATGGGCGAGAGTGCAGAAGGGGTCAAGTTTGGGTACTCAATAGCTGGTACAGAACTTAAAAAAATACAGAACGAAAGAGATCTAAGGGCAAAAGCAGTTGGCTGAACTGTCTCTGGAAGTGCATATAAAGTGAACAGTGACCTTGAAGGACTTGGATGAGGATATGTTCAGATACACTGATGTAACTTTTGTGAGACAAAACTTGAACACGCAGCGACCTTTTGGAGCTATACTCTTTCACAAGCATACAAATTAATTGAGCAGCTCTAAAGGCATGCCACCAAGCTGGTAACAGAAATAATTAATCACAGGTATGAGGAAGGGCTGAGGGAGTAAGACTTACCATCACTCGAAGCTAGAAGAAAGAGGGGGTCATGGCAATGGTTTCTGAATTCAATCATTGCTTGGAGAGACTAGACAGGGAGAGATATTTTGATATGGCTGACTCTAGATCTAGAGGTCATAGTTTGAAGCTTTGTAAGAAAACTTCTTTGCAGATTGTAAGGAAGTATTTTTTAAGTGTTAGAATAGTTAGTAATTGGAATTTGCAGAAAGAGGGACTAGTCAATGCAAAATGCATTCATAGTTTTAATGATATATATATATGATAAGTGTCATTTAACGAAGAATGAAACCAACTGGTAAGGAGATGAGGCATTACAAGAAGAGGGCTCTTTCCCGCAAGCACAATTTAGTAAATGCAATATGGTAAATACACACCCACCCAGCAATATAAATCGCATAGTAATAGCAGCATATGTTTCTTAGCAAATATAAAGGTAGCCATCAGACACATGGACAAGTAAATGTTCAGAAATATATAAATAACTTATGTATGGCCAAATATCGAGTATGTGTTGTTGATGAAGAATATCATCGAAGATGTTCTGCCTGAAAGTAGAGGCACTGAGGACATGAGGAAGAACTATCCAAATAGAGATTACAACAAAATAAATAAGCTTTCTTCAGTTATTGACTGAAGGACCTTATTTAACATCAAATCTGTACAAGAAATGTACGACATCTTTAGTGAGGAATATGGGAAGATAATAGATTATTGCATACCTTCCACCAAAATAGGAGTTATTCATGCCAGAGAGAAATGGTTCAATAATGAGTGTAAGATAGCTAAGGGGTGGAGAGACAAATGCTGGAAAAGGTATAGGAAAAGTAAAGCATAAATGCCTGGCAGACTTATAGAAAGAGTAATAAATAATTACATAAGTAAAAGAAGAGAGGCATAGAGAAAGACTATGAAAGGGATATTACCAAGAAGGCTAAAGAAAATCTCAACCTTTTCCACAGTTTTATCAGAGGAAAACTGAACGGCAAAGAACAGGTTTTAAAGCTAAGGAGAGTGAATGGGAGAATCACTGAGACGGTGTAGAGATCTGCAAAGAATTAACAAGTAATTTCAGTCAGTATTTGCAGCAGAATATACCCCACCCCCTCAGATTGCAGAGATAGTGGCTCATGGGCTGGTATTAGAGAACATCATCTTTTAAGCCTCAGAGGTATGCAATGCGCTAATGGAGTTAGACGCCCATAAACCTACAGGTCCTGATGATATATCCCCTTATGTACTTAAGAAATGCGCTAAATCAGTATCAGCGGCACTATGTATCAGTTCTGAAAAGTTGCTGGAATCAGGGGAGATTCCAGGATGCTGAAAACAAGCGAATGCTGTACCTATCCCCAAAAAGGGAAGGAAGGACACAGCTCTAAGACTATAGACCTGTTCTCTTGAGTACCATAGTGGGCAAAGTTATGGAAAACTACTAAGAAAACACATCTCTCTTCACTTGGAATCCTTCAACTTTTTGTCAGTGTGACAACATGGCTTTAGAGAAGGTAGATCAACAGTAACAAACTTATTAGAAATTATGATGAGGTAAGCCGAATCTTAAAGGAAAGAGAGGAATAGGCAGGTTGCATTTTCCTGGACTTCCAGAAATACATTTTTTTTTCTTGGCAAATGTGTTTAACACAGAGTTGTATAGAGTCTCGTCCTGGTTTCAGCTGAGTGCGGGAGTGGTGCACCATAGGGAGAGTGCAAGTTTTCCGTAAATGAGCATCATAGTAACAGCCTTAATGTCTCCTTTCCTACCCCCACCCCTCCTGCAAGTGCAGAAAGCTTTGTCAAGTGAAATTGCTCTCTTTTTCTGCTTATATTCGCTTTCCCCTTCCTTATCTCTCATCCCTTCCCCCCCCTCTCACTCTCTCTCCTTCTATTCCTGTACAACTCTTTCCTACAATTACTATGTTTATTATTTCATATACCATTTTCTTGGTATTTTTGGATTTTACATCCTTAGACTTTTTATATTCCAATATCTGTCTATCTACCTTGGCTGCTTCCCCCTTTAATTAGGGGGTAGCCGACATCAAAAAAAGAAAACAATAAGGGGATTATTTTGCTCTATGGGCAATGACGTGGGAGCTAGCGACCGTTCTGATGGCACTGCTGGAGTGCCACAGCCCATCCTCCCGGCTCTTCCACAACCTGTGTCGCTTCAAAACTGCCAACTCCCCTATGAAAAGTATAATAGGAATATAGATTCGTTTTGTTAACCTACCTCTATTCTTATACATATTAATAAATTAATCCCTCTCTTGCCTGCAATTTGCTGCCAAATGTCGGGTCGAGATGGGTAGAGTCAATGTAAAGGACAACGACCCCTGAGGGGGATCTAATAACTGTGGGAAAATTATATTCGTATGACTCAGTGAAGATAATGTATTTCGTCTATAAAGTAATCCAAAACCAGAATGGATTTGTCTTGATCCTGGGTGATGAGTATTTGGAAAAACTCACCCCCAGTGTGTGCAAAGCCATTTTCCATAAAAGGAAGCTTGAAATTACTATACCACCTGAACTTGATGCTCAGAAGACAGTTGTGCTTATGGACATGGACCTATATGTTACAAGACAAAATATAAAATAAATCGGAAGACAAAAGACTAAATGAGAATGTCAAAGTAGAATCAGTCGTCAGAATTCCCAATACAATATGCATGTTGAAATTGCTCCTTCAAACCATAACCATGGCAAAGAAGGTCAAAGATCAAAGGATTCTCCTCTTCAACACTAAAATCAACCCTAGAGATGTTGAAGTTGAGATCTTCGTACACATTAATAATTGCTTTAAGTGCTACAGCTTAAACCACGCCACTAAGGACTGCCCTAGCGATATCACTATTTGCTCAGACTGCTCGGAAAATAGTCACCGTTGGAACTAAAACAAATGTAAGACTCAGACCAAAAAGTTCATTAACTGTTCAAGGGAACACTCCACACTAGCTGTAGGATGCTCCCTGTTAATGAAATTTACCAACTTAACAACTTTCCAACTATTAAACTACCTAACAATGTGCCTGCAGACCCTCGTCTGAAGGTAAAACCAACCACCTCAGCATCTCTTGTAAATGCTTCTTCACCAGATGACCCACCTGTCATAACAACTGATGGACCTACCGACATGGAATATGTCCAGGATCTTCAAGAAAGCAGGAAAAAAAAAAACAGTCTCCTGAAGGGGCAATTCCCAAGAAGACTATTACTGATGTCTCTCATATAGGCCGATAACATAACTACATTACACCTGAATTAAATACAGACAAACAATCCAGAAACGAAGTACTGAAACAAAAGGAAAGAAAAAAAGTTGAGGGAAGACCTCAACTTTAAAATCCTTGAGACCAATAGTAAAATCCTACCCCCTGACATGGAAGATGATTCACTAAGAGATCTTCTACTCAACTTTTCAAAACTGAAATACATCTATACAAACTCAAAATATACACCACATAAAAAAGTCCAGTACTATTTTGATTTAATCAAAACTGCCCTTAACAGGGTCAGAATTTAATATCTAGAACATCACTTTTTCCTTTCTATCCACAAGAATATTATGGGAAATCACTGTCACTTTCAAGCGAAAAATCCTAAATACATATCATTTGTAATCTTCATGATGAATAATATCAAACTTTAATCATGATAATTTCAATGACCATACCTGGTGGAAGATCATCCCACTATTGATGGGGATCCACCTGCTTCATTATACTTACGAAGTGATCCTGGTTATCAGTAATAGTATATGTGCATATTTGTGTGTATATGCTCTTACATGACGATTTCTGCAAGTAATATATATTCTATATCATACATATTTCTAATATTCGTTACTCTCTCCCCCTCTCTCGGCGAACCTCTATGGCGGATAGGGGGAGGGGACAACCGAAGAATGGCCACAGTATCTCTCCCTAACCATAAACATTACACCTTCCTCACTCTCTTTACTTGGATAGTATACGGTACTTTCTCTACTTTGTGATTTCATATGGCTATGTATGCTACAATATATATATATATATATATATATATATATATATATATATATATATATATATATATATATATATATATATATATATATATATATATATAGGTAATTGTATTTGTGTGTATGTATATTACTATGTAAATCTATGCCTTGTATCTTCTTCTTCTTCTTCTTCTTCTTCTTCTTCTTCTTCTTCTTCTTCTTCTTCTTCTTCTTCTTCTTCTTCTTCTTCTTCTTCTTCTTCTTCTTCTTCTTCTTCTTCTTCTTCTTCTTCTTCTTCTTATTATTATTATTATTATTATTATTATTATTATTATTATTATTATCTTTATTATTATTATTGTTATTATTATTATTTTTATTATTATTATTATTATTATTACCAATATTATTACTGCTGCTATTATTCTTACCACTAAGACTAGGAATGAGTGGCGAGCGATTGTGATGCAGCTCTGATGGACATCTGCTTTTAGCATGGGGCTGCATCTTACAGAGGTAGCCCTGTGGTAGGGGCAGTAGAGGAGTTGGCATTATGATGCGACAATGGTTGTGGAAAAGCCGGGAGGATGGGCTGTGGCACACCAGCAGTGCCATCTGAACGGTCACGAGCTCCCTTGTCATTGCCCATAGAGCAAAGTAATCTCCGTATTGTTTCTTTTTTTGATGTCGGCTACCCCCTAATGGGAGAAACAGCCAAGGTAATTTAGACAGAACTATTTCTATTCTATTTTTTACTATCACTTTCATGTTTTTTAAATACTAATAGTAATCGAGGGTAACATTATTATTCTAACTACTATTACTACCCTCCTTATTATATTTACTTGACTGTTATCACTATAGCCAATATTATTTCTATTCTCAGTTTTCTAACTACGAATACTGTTGTCACAATTAGTCTTCATTTCTCTATTATACTCCTCGAGTAGTTTACAGTTTAGCGGGGCATGCCGCTTAAAGACCTCTTCCCTCCACTCAGGTAAGTAGCTCGACTGTAGGTTAGTTAGGATAGTTTGATGGGGGGTTCCAGGGGGGTCAAAGCCCCCCTGGCTAAGAGGTTAGGTAAGTATTTTTAGTTAGGATAGTAAAAAATTGTTTCGTATGCCTATTGTTGCCATTTTTGTTGTGTGTTCATCTGCCAGTTCTCTAGTCAGAGCCTATCGCTATCTATTGGTAGGTTTTGAACATTGGTATGCCCCGCTAAACTGTAAGTGTTTAAATAGGGGTTAGTTTAAACTTTAGCGGGGCATAGTCAGAGCCTATCGCCATCTATTGGTAGGTTTTGAACACTGGTATGCCCCGCTAAACTGTAGGTGTTCCTACTCCTCTCCTATCACTCCTCCAAGATAAAATATTTTCCTTCAACATTCCCTTAAAAAAAATAAAGTTCTAGATCTTCTGAACGCAATCTACCCTTATTCACTCTCACCTATGCAAACACACCTTAGAACGAGGGTCTTACCCATTCATTTTCGTGCTTTCCCTCCCAACCCTTCCCATTCAATTCACCCTCCTCTCTAGTGATGACACCCTGCATAGGGCAAAGAGAGTTCACGTGTGCCGTCACTACCTCCCCCCCCCCATCAATCCAATCCCTTGACACTGCAATTCCATTGGCAGAGTTCACATGGTAACTGCATTAGACTGCAGAAGTACAGCCTGAAACTGTTTGACTACAACCACGTCTGTCATTAGCCCTGCTAACATACAGACCCTCTCTCTAATAATACCTTTCATTCCTTACCCTAATGGCTGCAACTACCCCGTTTTTACCTGCTGGGTGGTTGTAGCTTCTGCATTGAGCTTGCTGTGAGCTACGGGCAGGTGTTGCTGGTAGGTTAAACCAGCAGCACAGAGGGGAGAACTCCGCCCTTGGTGAATTAACACCGTCCACTGTCCCTATACATCGCAGTAACTGCCTTGTAGTATCCTATCCTCTCCCCACCCAATCCTACAAGCACGAAATCTAGCTAATATTTTTTTATTGTCCCAATTAAAGTAATCATTATCAATCATATAGATACATCTTGCGGTCATATAACTCAATCATAAACCATAATATCAAAGATCTTGCTGCTTTTATTATGCTTCAATAATGGGTAGAGCTAGAATCAGGGACCGTGACCCCAATGGGGATCCTGCTAGGCGCAGAAATGACATCTTCAAATGTCTTGCCGAAAGCAACATTGTTGTCTTCAAGATCATTAACATCCCAACTGGATTCATTCTTGTCCTTGCTGACGAGAACCTTGAGAAACTCAATTCACCTGAAGTTTCTGACATCTTCAACAATGAAAGATTTGATATAACTATGCCCCCTGAATTCAATGCCCAAAGAACTGTAGCAATCCTTGGCATTGACCAGTACATCACCTCTCATAGGGATGAAGAAATCATTGTAGAAATTGAAAAACATAATCAGGGAATTAAAGTAGAGTCAGTTATTAGAATCCCTAATAATAAATATCTCCTCAAGATACGCCTCCAAAACATCAGCATGGCTAACAAAATAAAATCTCAGGGACTCCTTCTTTTTAATATCAGGATAAACGAAAGCAACACTGAAGAGGAAATTTTCATCCAAATTAACTCTTGCATGAAGTGCTATTCTTTTGAGCACTCTACCAAAGAGTGCAAGAAAGAAACCACCATTTGCTCTGAATGTGCCCAAGAAGGACATAGGTGGAATGAGAAAAAATGCACAACCAGCATTAAGAAGTGCATTAACTGCTCAGGTGAGCACTCCACTCTAGCTGCAGGGTGTCCAGAAAGAAAGCAAAGAAAAAAGGACAAATTAGCAGAAATTAGGGAAGCTAAAAAAACACCCAAACCTTCATTTGCTGAAATGATAGGTGTAGCTAAACCCCATAGCTCCTCAGATAGACAATTAAAACCTGAACTTAATTTCCCCATAAATGCTGAAAAAATGACCACTGTCATAATAAGTACCATGGTATATGGCCAGATGATGGATTCCATCATCCCAGGGTCATTTGAGGCCAAAGTCAATGAAATTTACGAACTTAATGGCATGCCAAGGATTACTCTTCCAAAAAGCATCCCCCAAAACTCTAACATAACTGTAACAAAAGAACCAGCAGCTGCTTCTGTGCTAGAAGCACCAGTAGTAGAAACTGAAGAAAAAATGGACGAAGACACTTCCTCTCAGCCCATTAAAAAACGTCCAAATCAGTCCCCACTAGGAGCAGTCTCCAAACGCACCACAACTGAAAAAAATAAAATGTCCAAATATAGCACAGATCAGCAAAAGTATGAAGAGTCAGCTATAAAACAGAAAGAGAGAACTGAACTTAGGAAAGACCTTAACTTTAAAATAATAGGAAAACTTGATGAACAATTACCCTCCAGTATAACTGTAGAAGACATTAGAGATACTTTACTTAACACCAATAAACTTAAATATGTTTATTATAATGGCAATTACAAACCTCATGATGTCCACCTTTTCCTAGAACATAATAAAATCGATCTTGCTGACATCAGAATTCAATACCTAGATAGAAAACACTATAATTCATTAGACCAAGGACTACATGAGAGATCAGAGTCCTCCTCAGACTTAAATACTTAACTCGCCCTTCATCTTTTTTACTGCATTCTATATGGCTAATAACAATAATAATAATAATAAATTAACTATCACTCAGCATAACGTAATAGCTTGGACTAATATTAGAAGTAATGAATTATATAATGTTTATAGGGAATATGACCCAGATATTATACTTCTCAATAGTACCTCTAGAACTAACATTCAAATAAAAATATTTGGTTATAATATTTATCAAAGAAACTTTTTAAATGAAGCTCATACAGGTATAGCAATTGCCATCAAACGTAACATTGTTCATAAAATCATAGACGAATTTGATACTGATTTACTAGCACTAAAAATTGAAACCAAAAACGGCCCCATTATTATAGGAACTACTTACTTACCACCCTTTTTTTTTTTTTTGTTGGATGTTCACCCTTGAGGGTGAGCGGACCTTCCACTTGTGGCCCGCAGGTGGGGTGAGATTTTCTTCGGAGTGTACGTGGTATTCGCTCTTGCTGGCGAATGGGCTTTCCTGTTGGTGAGGAGGTGGGGTGAATTCTTATTGGTGATGATCGGACTTTCCTAATTGGCCCGCAGGTGAGATTGTGCCAAACTGTAAAGATAACGGAGAGCATAAATATTCAGTTGTGAGTTATTAGTTTACATGAAACAACATAAGTGAATTCCTGTTTTGGGGGAGAGAGAAAGAGTTATTGCATGGCTATCTTGGTGGAGGGTATTGTCTGATAATATTTGATAGACTGTTCATGTGGTTATTTGTTGCTAGTCTGATGATGGAGCTAGCAACCTGAAGGGCATTTGGGTCTTCACTAGATGTTGCGGGGGCACCAGTTTTCCGTCGAATCTCTGAAAAAGAATCACATTCCAGGATGTAGTGTAGCAGTGGATGTGGTGAGGCTACCTGGCAAAAGGTGCATTCCTTGATGATATTCTCTACTATTTGCCAGGTGCACTTGTACCCGAGTCTCAGACGGTACACATTGACCTCAGTGCTTCGTCGAAGGCTCTTCGGCAGGGTGATACACCGAAGATCAGTGGTGGCTTTGTACCACCAGGTGGAGGGGGAGCCAATGTCTGTGCACAGGTTGTGTTTAGTTATTAAGGTGTTAAGGAGTGACTTGGTGGCTTTATTTTTAATCTGTTGCATCCCAGGAGACAGAGATATCTGGATTTCTGCTCTGAGAGTGGCTTGTTTGGCGGCTTGATCGGCTTCCTCATTTCCCTTGATGCCGACGTGGCTGGGAATCCAGGCAAGAGTGATGGCTTTTCCAAGGCTGGTTATCCTGTGGTAGTGGCTGAGGATGGTCGTGATGATGCGAATATTGTCTCTGAGGAGTGGCTTCTTGATGGCCTGTAAGGCGCCTTTAGAATCAGAGAGAATAAGGGCATGGTCAGCTTCTTGCTGGATGAAGAAGTCAAGGGCGTTGGCTATGGCCACAAGCTCCGTCTGGAGCGATGAGCAGGAGTTTGACAGTCTCCAGGATAGGACGTGGTTTCCAGTGATGAAGACAGCGGCTGAGGCTCCAGTATCTTGGTTTACTGAACCGTCAGTGTAGTAGACTTGAGAGTTTGGCCTGCTCCAGCTCTGTATTTTGTCCTTATATATGTTTTTAAGGACAAGCGGGTTTACCAAGCTTTTGGGGTTGTCAGGGAGCTCGATCTTTATATCGAGTGGTTGGTCATTCCATGGGGGTGGGCATCTGTATTCAGGAAGCGGTGTGTCTTGCATCTTGGCTAGGATGCTCTCCCTGACTGGCAGTGCTTGCAGGCTAGCGCAGACCTTGGCTGCCCAGGTTCTAGGATGGTGGTTGGGCTGGCGATTGAGGGCTAGATGGAGATTTGTGCCAGCTAGGCATTTATGTTGGGCAGTGGTGGTTTTGGCCACAAGGAGGGTCAGTCTTTGTTGAGCTCTGAGTTTGAGTGGAATGAGTCCCGATTCCATCTGGAGGTTTTCTCTCTTGGTCCACATGGGGGCTCCTAGCATGGTACGTGTGGCGTTGTTTTGAATTACTTCTATTTTGTCCCACTGTCGGTCTTTTAGTAGCCAGAGTGTGGGACAAGCATAGTCAATGAGGCTGCGTATGGCTTGTACATAGAAGGTTCTGAGGACATTAAATGATGCACCATCGTAGAGGCCCGACATCCGACGAAGGATCGCTTGTCGCTGGCTGCACCTGTCGCGCAAGTATTGAATTTCTGGTCCAAAGGTTAGTCCTTGATCGATGATTACACCCAGGTATTGGTGTTTGGTAACCCAGTCCACAGGTTCATTACCTATGACCAGATTAGTGTCTGGTCTCCACTGGTGGATGGGAAGGGCCTTGGTTTTGCGGGCATTGATTCTTACTCCAAGGGAGATGGAGGCTCGGTGAATCTTGGTGAGGCAGCGCTGTGTCTTGTTAGAGTTTCTGTGTCCTATTGTGACAAGGGCAAAGTCGTCCGCATAGTTGAAGAGTTTGGCTCCATGCGGTAGTGCGATGTGCATGAGTTTTTCCATGAGACAATTAAATAGGAAGGGGCTAAGGATTCCACCTTGGGGGGTCCCATTTTCGTGGTTTTTGTAGGTGGAGTAGTGCCCATCTACTTTGACTCGTGCACTACGATTTTGTAGACTCTGCTTGATCCACGAGAGAAGGTTACCTTTGATCTGCTTGGATACGAGAGCAGAGAGTATTGCCGGCACATTGGCTAGTTCAAAGGCCTTCTCTAGGTCTAGAAAAACGATGTAACCACGGCTGTTGTTGAGAAATGATAGCATGGAGGCTATGCATTCTGAGGTGCCTAAGCCAGGCTGGTAGGCAAACATGTTTTCTGGGAAGGGTGGGCATTTCCAGCGGACTCTGTTAAGTACCATCTTTTCTGCCGTCTTGCTCAGGCAGCTTAGGAGGGAGATGGGGCGAGGGTTGTCAGGGTCCTGTGGTTTTGGGATGGGCAGAATGTCTGCTCTGTTCCATGAGGCTGGTCTGATTCTTCGTGTGTATGTCAAATTGATCAGAGAGAGTAGAGCAAGCTCCCCTTGGGGCCCCATTTTTTGGATCATTGTGCATGTTATTCTGTCGGCACCTGGGGCTGTGTTCTTAGAGCTTTTGCTTACTCTTAGTAGCTCAGTCAGGAAGAATGGAGCATCTGTTTCATCTTCAGTGTTGATGGCCTCTTCTATTTCTTCCCATCTTGCAGTGGTGAGGTCCTGGAGTGTTGCTCTGGTGGTGATGGGGAGCTGGTTAGAGCTTGCTCTATCCGCGAATTTGATGGCGAGTTCTTCTGCTGCCCTGCTAGGATCCCTGTGGGGGGTGATTTTAGGAGGTTTTCCTTTAGCAAAGGAGTTGATGCTCCTCCACATCTGGCCCACAGAGGTGTGAGCATCTAGGTTGGAACACCACTCTAGCCATTTATTCCTCTTGATGTTGCGAGTCTCTTCATGGACATGTTGTTTGACTGCCTGGAGAGTGCGGTAGGAGTCTTCAGTGCAACGTTTCCTGTGCATTTTCCGAATGACGTTGAGCCGGTGATTGAGTTCTTTAACTCTGTCACAGTAATACCATCTGTCCCGATGAGTGGTGTGTTGTGGTTTGCAGAGGGGTATGGAGGAGTTTGCTGCAGCTTGCAGGGCATTGACTAGCTCGGCCTCTGCTTGGTCGATGTCTTCAGATGGTACGTAGGCTGAAAACCAATTGCTGAGGTGCTCCTGGAATCGGCCCCAGTTGGCCTTCTTGAAATTCCATCGAGGGGGAGGAGCAGGGATTTGGAAGATTTCAGGAATTGGCAGTGTGAGATGGATCCCATAGTGGTTCGCTTGTGACCAGGGGATGAACTCTCCATGTGGCGTCCTGCTTTAGGGAATTGGAGACAAAGGTGAGGTCCAGTATTCCACCTCTGTCGTGTGTTGGCTCATGATCGTTGAGCAGGGAGACATCTTCTTGGTCATTCAGCAGGCTCATGATGTGTCTGCCTGCAGCACAGGGGCGCTCATACCTGAATCTTGGGTGGTGCGCGTTGAAGTCGCCTCCTATTACCAAGTCACGATGACTGGTTAGCCCGAAGAGGGTAGTCAGGTCTAAGCTACCTTTCCGTGGTCTGTAAATGTTGTACAGGTCTATGCAGCTGCCTTGAAGTTGGATGTTAACAGCAAGGACGTCGACATCTTCGCCACAGCAGACCGGTCGGGTTATTTCCTTTGCTAATAGGTTTTTCCTGATGAAGGTGGCGCTGCCTCTGTTCTCCCCTGGAGACCAGTGCTGGTAGAATCCATTGTATCCTGAGATTTTTGGAGGGTGTTGCTCTGTGCACAGGGTTTCTTGAACCATGATGACATCAATGTTGTCAGTCTTGGCTATGCCTTCAAGATGTTGTACCTTGTGTCTGAGACCCTGGGCGTTCCAGTGTAGGATCCCGAGATTAGACATCTTGATGATTTGAGGAGGTGGAGGTGGTAGGAGTGGTGGGTTGTTGAGGCTGCTGGTGGGTTCTGGAGACGAGGGCGTTGGCGACAACGGAGTGGGCTACTTTGACGACTTGATTGTAGGCATCTTGGGTGGTGGCTCTGGTATCGAGGAGTCGGACGGCTGCCTGTACGGCTTGAATGAGAAGGTTGGTGAGCTCGTTTACTGTGAAGAGGGTTTGCTGTTTGGAAGAGGAGGCAGAGGAAGGTGTCTTGATAGGCTGTTTAGGTATGGGGGTGTGGGAGTTTTGTCTAGGGTCCCGTGACCTAGTGTGGTGAGTGGGTGTGTGTGTGGTCTGAGTGTTACGTGTGACTGCATTGTGTGTTTGGGTGTTGCGTGGGGTGGAGGTGTTGGTGTGAGTGTTGCGTGTGGGGTTGATGGGAGTGTGAGTGTTGTTTGGGGGGATGGTAGGAGTGTGAGTGTTGTGTGATGGGGTGGATGGAGTTGGTGTGGGGGTGGGAGCTGTAGGAGGTGTGATCTGTGTGTTAGGAGCTGGGTTGGTGTAGTGTGGTGGGTTTTGGTTGGGGAGGTTAGGTGTGAGTGGGGCAGGAGGGGGCATTTGCCAAGGATTGGAGGTGGGGGGAGGAGCTGGGGTGAAGTTGGGGGTGGTGTGATTGGTGACAGGGGCAGAAGGAGGGGTTCTTTGAGGAATCCTCTTCAGCCTTTCTGGGCAGCGGTTGTTCCATGCGTGATGGTTCCCTTTGCAGTTCGGGCACTTGGCAACTGTTGCTTCTTTTGCCTTGAATTTTGTAAGGCAGCGGTCGGTGGAGTGTTTCCCACTGCAGATTCCACATCTCTCTGGGAAATGGCAAGTATTCCTGTGGTGCCCAAATCTTTGGCACCGGAAACATCTTAGGGGTTCTGGGGTGTACTCTCTTATGTAGAACTTGCCCCAGATGCCGAGGTTTACTTGTGAAGGGGGTGGACCACAGATGTGGACCAGAACCTGCTTTGATGGAATGGTTTGGCCCTCTATTTTGGAGGAGCAACGTGAGGCAGCCGTAATGTACGTTTGCTTGGTCAGAAGGTCAACTGACCAAGCAACAGGGAAGCCAATGACTATGTATTTTCTTATTTTTAGTGCAGGGTTCAACTCTATCAAGTGTGGTGAGCCTAGGCTGCGGATCTTCTTTGCGGCTTCTGCTGAGGCTGGGTGGATGATGAAGTCACCCTGTACGTTAGGCTTTATTTTGCAGCCATGCTCGGTGAGTTGGTCTTCCAACTCTCTGATGAGGTCATATGCCTCTTTCATGGAAGGAGCCTCAACTTTGAACTTGGAAATGGGCTCTCTATCAGACTTCGGGGCTGGGGGGGGGAACTGGGGCAGCAGCACTCTCATGGCTACTGTTAGAGGCTGTCCTTGCCCTCTTCTTTCCCACAACCGTCCACCCCTCTTGAGGGGGGTCGAGTTCCATTCCCCCCTCTGGGGGGGAAGCAAGAGAAGCGGCTGAGGCCATGACTAGCAACTAGTCATGGATATCACAGATTTCACTATTTATATGTTATTTGATTAATGCAGTATAGGGGTCTTATGGCTTGATCACTTCACTTAATTGCAACACTACAACACTTAATCACTTATACAGTCTTCTATCTTTCTTCCCAACTCTCGTGGGAGAGGGAAGTGAAAACAGAGATTTGCTCAGGACACAATAATGTATGTTCAATTAAACAAGAAAAAACACAAGCACAAGAAAACAACAAAATAAAGCAATCTTTCTGTTTCTCTCTTTGGCTCTCGTGAGAGAGGAAAAAAAGAAAACAGATATACTTAGGTTATATATCCTTGTGAAGACTTCCCCCTCAGGTCAGGGATGGAGTGGAGGAGGTGAAGTTCACTTTGTTGGTAGGAAGAGGCTTCAACTACCTATCACAATAGATATAAAAACAAATTAGAAACCTGAACACTTTCTATTTTCCTTTTCTTCCCGACTCTTATAAAAGAGAGAGAAGGGCAGGAAAAATTATTTGGGGTATATCACACACACAGTCACTTGTTTTCACTAAAACAAAAATCGGGAACACAAAACAAAACAAAACAAAAGCAGTCTTTGCTTCTTTTTCTGGCTCTCGTGAGAGAGGAGGAAAAGAGGACAGAGATACTTATGCAGGTCCTATCACTACTGGAGCTGGAACCAGACTGTTGAAGGGAAGCCAGAGATACAAGATGTTTTAATATGCGCACCGCAACTGCGACTTACCACCCAGAAGATTACAAATCCCATATGAAGACATTTTAAAACTAATTAGAAAAAACATCCCAGCATACCTAATTGGAGATCTTAATGCTAAACATCACATCCTAGGTCACAATATTTGTAATATAACTGGTAACTTTCTAAATAATTTAATGACTAATAATCTGATTAAAATACTAGGACCTGACTTCAGAACTATGACCCATGGATCTGAATCCTCCAAACCAGATATTATCATAAGTAACAAGAATCATTACTTAAATCACTCAATAGAAAAGGGACCCTTAACCACCTCTGACCATTTACCTTTAATAATTAAGTTCTCAACAGAACCATTAGCTATTAGAACTCCCCCCAGTAGAGATTTTAATAATGTTGACTGGGATAATTTCAAGTCTTTCTTAGAAGACAAATTCACTCACGACATCACAAGTAATACCTCCATTAATAATATTTTTGATATAGAAAAACACTTAAAGCAATGGTATTCCTTAATTCAAAATGCAATAGATAATTATATACCTTTCAAAAAGTCAAAATCCTTACCCCACCCTAAACTAAATAATAAATGTAAAGAACTCCAATATAGATATCAAATTTTATCAAATAACATTGGCAGAGGTCTCTGGGGTCCCCAAGCTCTAACTGAATTAAGAACTGTAAGAGAAGAACTACAAAAAGAACTAATAGCTTCATATAATAATAACTGGGAAAATGTAATAATGAAACTTCAAAGTAATTCTAAAGATCCCAAAAACTTCTGGAATAACATCAAGAAACTAATGGGTAACAGTAAAGAAACAACGCCGTACCTAATAGATAATAATAATAATAATAAACTTTTCACCAGTAAAGAAAAAGAAGAAAAATTCAGAAAGACCTGGGAAACTATATTTATTATTAGTGCTGAAGAAAATCTAAACTATGATTTCGCCCATGAAAGAACTGTATGTAACTTTTTGAAAGAAAACGCAAATTTAATCACGCCCTTATTTAACGTAGACTTAAATAGATTAACTCCAGGAGATGATCTAATATCTCCTATTACTATTGCTGACATCAAAGATATTATAAAAAAGTATGAAAAACAAAGCCCCTGGACATTCAGGCATTAATAAACTAATACTATCCCACTTGCCTAATATAGCTATTCACGAATTATTAGATATTTTTAACTCTTGTTTATCCATAGGTTATTTCCCAACAAAATTTAAATTGTCAATAATGATTTTTATACCTAAACTTGGAAAAAGCACCACCTAAGCTAATAATTATCGTCCTATATCTCTCCTGGAAGTCCCAGGGAAAATATTTGAAAAAATACTACATACTAGAGTCTATAATTATCTAGAAATAAATGATTGTTTTCCCCCTAACCAGCACGGGTTTAGAAGAGGTAGAGGTACTCATACTGCACTAACATACTTATATGAAAAAATAGCCATCTCGCAAAAGTTCAGGCAAAAGTGCAATGTCCTGAGCAGGGATGTTTCCTCTGCTTTGGACAAAGTATGGAGAGATGGACTCAGATATAAAATCATAGAACTCCAGTTACCCCCACTAATAACTAAAATTTTATCAGATTTCATATCTAATAGAAAGTCAATTATCAAAATTAATGAATATTTAGGTACCCAATTTGAACTTAGAGCAGGGGTCCCTCAAGGATCAAATCTGAGTCCACTTCTCTATGCTATATTCACGAGAGATATACCCAAACCAGGCATAGGTTGTTCAACTATTATATTTGCAGATGACATCACTCAAGTAATTCCGGATTATAATAAAAGATTTCTAGCATTTAAAACTCAGAGGGAAATACTCAGAATAAATGAATACGAGAAAAAATGGAAAATTAAAACTAATATTGACAAATTCCAACTTTTATCCATTTCTGCTCTTAAACCATTAGATGTAATAATAAATAACAATAGAATAAATTTCTCCAACAGTCTGAAAACCTTGGGCTTTACAATTAACAGAACAGGAATGAAAGCTCATATAAATAATAGAATAATTCAAAGTAAACTTGTCTCTACAAAGTTACGTAGATTTAACCTGCTCAAAACTAAAAATAGTCACCCTATATAAAACTTTAGTAAGACCTGTCTTAATATACCCCCCAATTCCAACTTGCATCTTATCAAAACGTAAACTTTTAAGTCTCCAAGCTATCCAAAATTTAAATTTAAGAAGAATTCTCTCTGAAACCCCACCATACATAGAGAGAATGGAAGAAATTCATAAGAACCTCAAAGTCGAACCCATTAATACTTATATTTATAAATTAGCATCCAGAACCTGGGGTAAAATAGAAATAAACTTTGAAGAATTTCTTCAAGAAACTAATGCTTTGAACACTATAGAATACGAATTTATCAATGACCATGCCTGGTGGAAAAGAATTTCTCCGGTTTTTTCAGGACATCCACCAGAACCTATGTATAGTAATTAACGTAAAATCTTCAAAACCTCCTCATCATTATTAATTTATAACTAAATAAAGTCATATTGGGCCAGTAAAATTATATATAACAAAAACTTAGCACGAGGGTTTGCCCCTCTCTATTCATCTCTTACTTCCTTAAATTTCGTGCTTACCCCTCCAATCCTTCCCATCCTTTACTCCCCTCTCCCCAGTGATGACACCCTGAATAGGGCCAAGAGAGTTCACTCGATGCCGTCACTATTCTTCCCCCACCTATCCTATCCCATCCTAAAGAAAGAAAGAAAAGAAGAAGAAGAAGAGTCGTTTTACCCGCGTCACTAATTCCCCCCATCCCCTCTCATTCTTCTTCTTCTTCTTCTCTCGCTTAACCCATATCTATAGGGGGACGCGGTTTCTTATCAGCTTTTTCTACTCTCTCTTGTCCAATGCCTCCTCCCTACTGAGGTCTACCGCTGGTTCGACTCCCCCCCCCCTTAGTGATCCAGTCTGTAACCAAGTTATATTACCGCTCAAGGAAGGCAAAAGTGAACAGGTGCTGTGGCAGCACAGGCTGGTGAAAAGAGGTATATAAAGGTAAAATGGCATTATGGAAGGACATCTCCAAGGTCGCCTTTAACTTTTGTTTCATTTTACTTATCTCCGTCCGCCTCCGGGTCTCGTGTTGAACTAGTTGAAAGCAGGGCTGCCAGTGAGATTTTCAGAAAGTCCCATATCAGGTTCCCAAGAAAACCCAGATTCAAAATAAAATTTTTTTTTTTTCAAAATATAAAGTAAAAATTTAAACATATTAGTATTCTAATTACTTTTATATGCGGATTACATCAATAATTCCTCCTTGCAGTCTCACTTTGTTGATTATTTTCCTCAATGGACCGAGTAACATCAACACTATAATAATAATAATAATACTTTATTTCCATTTCAATACAATGGGTATTCGTCAGCCAGGGTAAGCCCCAACCCCCCACTGTGGTGTCCACCCACAGCAGTTCCTGCCAGTAAACAGCTTAAACTCTCGGTCTTGGACGGGAACCGATCTTTCGACCTCATGAATGCGAAGCCAGCGCGTTACCACTGTACTAGCCAGCCACATCAACACATTTCTTATGTTTCACAGAAGATTTGTGTTTCAGAAGCATGGATTTATTTGCACTCTTTAGCGTAATTTTGCTGCACTTACAGTAGCTGGCTTCTCTATCATTTTTATCTTCCTGAGGCCAATCCTTCAATTCCAGATCTTGCAACCATTCTTCCTAAAATGACTGCACATACCATTTCCTTTTCTTAGTGGTAGATTTGCATTGCATTTCGTCACTCATTATGATAGAACACAATTACTAAACAACCGGAAAAAAAATGGCCTGCACAATAAGACAACCTTCGAGTCCGACAGTAAATGCACCACTAGCCAGCGAACTGAACTTCCTGAACTCACTTAGTAAATCATACTTATTGCTAGCATTACCTAATGAGAGTCATCAACCGAACTTGTTTGAATCTTGTATATGGTACATACATGTTCAGTTGAAGACTGGTCTATGGAAAAGCTCTTTCAACACAGAACGTTATTAAATTATTTTAAGCATTTATATATATCTGATATATTTCAAGTTTTTACTAATATGATATGATGTATGGAAAAACCCAGAATGTGAGCTATTTTAAAAATAAAAATCCAGAAAGCTAGATGGTTAGTGAAAAACCCAGATCTGGGGGGGGGGGGGGGACCAGCAATGGCAGCCCTGCCAGGAAGACATGCGTCTTAAAAAAAACATGGAAGAAATTGGGAGGAGAGCTCTTCGCAAAGACCTGCTACCTTGACCGTACCACCCCCCTCTCATTTTCCCAAAGCTAAAGGTACAGCGAAAGTTATTATTATTATTATTATTATTATTATTATTATTATTATTATTATTATTATTATTATTATTATTATTATTATTACATATATGCATATACAAAGAGCTTAATATCCCTTACAGGAGATGACCAAGTCAAAGTATACACATTAAAGAAACAAATTCGATTCAGTCCCTCCATGAAAATAAAGGGTCAGCCCCCTCTCGGGTCGACCAAAGCATAAGAAAGTCAGATTCTTTTTGTTGTGAGGCCTGACAGCTGCAAATGGTTTACCCTCTACTGTTTCATCTCATGGCAGCTCACATACTAAAAATCCACACAAATTTATCACGAAGTTCTTTGATATTTAGCAGTGATATATAAAGAACATACATACATACATAAACGCGTACATATATTCAAGCTCTCTCTCTCTCTCTCTCTCCTCTCCTCTCTCTCTCTCTCTCTCTCTCTCTCTCTCTCTCTCCTCTCTCTCTCTCTCTCCTCTCACACACACACACACACACACATGGACAAGGAAATGTTCAGAAATATTTATGTAACCTATGTGAGGCCAAAACTCGAATATGCAGCCCCCTTTTGGAATCCGCACTTGAAAAAGCACATAGCTAAGCTTGAAAAAGTTCAGAGACATGCCACGAAACTGGTGCCAGAAATACGCAATCTCAGTTATGATGAGAGGCTGAGGGAATTAGACTTACCATCACTCGAAGCTAGAAGAGTGAGGGGGGAAATGGTGACAGTCTTTAAATTCCTTCATGGTTATGATAGAGTGGATAGGGATCGATATTTTGATATGGCTGGCTCTAGAACTAGAGGTCATAGTTTGAAGCTTCGTAAGAAAACTTCTTTGCAGAATGTAAGGAAATACTTTTTCAGTGTAAGAGTAGTTGATAATTGGAATTGGCTAAGCGAGGAGGTAGTTAATGCTATCTCAATCCATAGTTTTAAGGACAGGTATGATAAGTATCACTAAGTCTAAAATGGAACCGATCAGGAGACGGGAAGATACGAGCTTTGGGCTCTTTCCCGTAAACACAATTAGGTAATCACACATACACACACACACACACATAAGTATTCAGTACACAAGTATTCAGTATCTCTTAAACTTTTCCTTGTGTTTTTGAGTGACTAAGACTACAGTGCATAAATCATACATAATTTCCCTAAATAAGAAATCCTGCAGAGTATTGTGAGTAAAAAACTTATTTTTGTTGTATGACGAGACAGTCCAAAATATTAAAGGAAAAAATTGAGAACATTTTCGTGAGGGGAAAGAGAAGCTGTCCTGTTTTGCCTTGAAGGAAATTTAGAAGAGTTGCCAGAGGTGAAGCCATCACATCACATTACCTAATTTTTTGTGTAAATTGGGGAGAGCTATTAAGCCATTCACCTGATCCTGTGGTTCCATATATTGTTAAAATAAGCATCCTTAGCATTTATATTAGTTTGATAGCTAGCTTAGATACACGAAGTAATTGAATAATTAAATAAATACCCAAAATACACCTGTCAACAGTAATGAGTTAAGTTGCCAAGTAGTACAGCTGTCTTATTTTCTTAATTTTTTTTTCTTTTCTTTTAGCTTTCTCTTTTACTATTTTTATTTTATTTTGTATATATACTGAGTTAAATGTAAAGTCTGATCCTGTGATAACATATCTTGGTTAGCCCCACCTGCAGGCCACAAGTGGAAGGTCCGCTCACCCTCAAGGGTGAACATCCAAGAACAAACATATCTTGGTTAGCGAGTTTATCAGTTAAGAATAATATATAGCAGAAACAGGTGGGTGTCTCCTCAGACACAAATTCGAATTTTCCTTCAGGTTTCACTTTTGCTTTTGTTGCATTTTTTTCTTTTTCTTTTTATCCTCAAATCACCATAGTAAAATTTTTAAGTTAAGATGTGTGATACCAGAAAGGAGATAGATTGAGTCACTAAATAGCACTTATATGGAGATATAAAAATTCTGTGTGAAGCTTAAATAAAAGTTTTTCTCTCTTTTTTTCTCTTTCTCTTCTTCTTTCTATATTCTGTGAGAGGGAGAACATAAAAATGAGGCCATCTCTGTCCCAAACCTCGCCCACCCATGGGTCGGGAGGAGGGGTAGCTGTTAGGAGACTAAAACAGAAAATCAAGGATTTAGAGGCAATGGTTATAAGTCTTGATGATAAAATTCGGAATATGGATAGAGAAATGAAAGAGAATGAAACACTCAGAGAGGAAATAATATTTTTGGAGGAAGCAAATAACGCACAAGGGCAGGAGAGAAAGGAACTAGAAAAATCGAATAAAGGAGCTGGAAGGGGAAAAGAGTCAACTAGAAACCAGAATTTCTAAACAAGAAGATAAAAAGACACAGCTGAATGATAACCTAAATGAATTAGATGTTAGTTCACTGCTCTCTTCTGAGAGAGACGAGATTGCAGCTTGGAATGTCCAGATTAAGGAAAAAATTGAACAGTTTAGAAAAGAGTTCCAGGAGCTGAATATGGAAAACAATGCCATGAAAACTTCCTTTGCTGATGCACTAAAGGGGAATGTGGCAGTAAAAGAGGCTGTAAAGGTGATGACTATAAAGAGAGAGTAATCGAAAAAATGAAAGACGTTGTGATGGAAAGGGCAAACCCACTCATCAGACAGGCACTTGATAAAGAGGAAACAGTGGTAATCTCAGGCATAAGCGAATCCCAGGAGCCAACATGGCAGGGGAGACTTGAAGAAAATAAAGCTAGGGTTGTAGACCTGATAAGAAAGCTTGGAGTAGTTTGTGGTCCTGAGGATATTGTAAAAATACACCAACTAGGCAAATATTCAAGGGAAGGAAAGCCGAGGCCAATAACAGTAACCTCTGAGAGAGGGGAAACATGTAGGGAAATATTGTTGAGAAAAAAAGTCTAAAAGACCTTCAAGAATTCAAAGAAGTGTTCATTAGACGATACAGAACACAGGAAGAGATGGGAAAGATCAAAAACTTGTTGCAAGAGGCAACAAGGTTAAATGAGGAAAAAAAATGGAGAAGAAAAATTTTCATATCAGAGTTCTTCCAAGAAAAGGGGAGATAAAGAAGATAGTGAAAGAAGATCAGGGGATGGGGCCTCATTAAGAATGTTATACACAAATGCTGATGGAATAGCTGGTAAGGCAGTAAAATTAAAAGATAGGATTCACAACAGTAAGGCAGATATAGTAGCAATTACAGAGACTAAGTTGAGTGAGGACATAAACAGTGTCACAGTTTTTCCTAAGGGCTTCAGAATACTAAGGGTTGAAAGATGTGAGAGGACTGGTGGAGGGATAGCACTGCTCATAAGTGAAAGGATTCAAGTTGAAGAAATAAACTTGGCTATAGAAAGTGAGTTCAAGGAATTTCTTGTTGCTCGCATAAATACTGGGTCAGGGAGCATTATAATAACTGTTGTATATAACCCACCAAGGAACCAGAATAGGCTAGAAGTTTATGAGGAAAGTCATATAGGTACTATTGAAGTTATAAACTCAGTTCTTAACATGGCACGGGAGAGAAAATGTAGGATTTTGATTATGGGAGATTTTAATCATAAAGAGATAGATTGGATAAATCTTGACCCACACAGTGGTGAGGACTCATTCGGGGCAAGATTTCTAGATTGCGTACAAGGTAATTTCCTACACCAACATGTAATGGCATCAATGAGGGCCAGGGGTGGGGATAAGCCATCACTACTTGATCTAGTATTCATAGATAATGTGTTGGATATTGAAGAAATTGAGTATGAGCCACCAATTGGAAAGAGTGAACACTGTGTGTTGTTGATGGAGTATATCATTGAAGATATTCTTCCTGAGAGTAGAGGCACTGAGGACATAAGGAGGAACTATCCAAAAGGAGATTACATCAAAATGAAGGAGCATTTTGCAGTTATTGACTGGAGAACCTTATTTTGCAACAAATCTGTATAAGAAATGTATGACATCTTTTGTGAGAAATATGAGAAGATAGTAGATTGCTGCATACCTGTTACCAAAGTAGGTGTAATTCATGCCAGAGAGAAATGGTTCGATAATGGGTGTAAAAGAGCTAATGAGTGGAGAGACAAATGCTGGAAAAGGTATAGGAGGAGAAAAAACATAAATGCCTGGCAAACCTATAATATAGCAAGAAATGACTACCTAAGTAATAGGAAAGAGGCAGAGAGAGACTACGAAAGGGACATCACCAGGAAGGCTAAAGAAAATCCCAAGCTTTTCCACAGCTTTATCAGAGGAAAACTGAAGGTAAAAGAACAGGTTTTAAGGCTAAAGAGAGACGGATGAAGAGATCTGCAAAGAATTGAACAAGGAGTTTCAGTCAGTATTTACAGTAGAAAATACCCCACCCCCTCAGATTGCAGTGATAGAAGCTCAAGGGCCGGTATTAGAGAACATCAACCATACAGCCACAGAGGTATGCAAAGCGCTGATGGATTTAGATGTTCATAAAGCTACAGGTCCTGATGACATATCCCCTCATGTACTTAAAAAATGTGCAAACTCAATATCAGTGGCACTAAGTATCATATTTAAAAAGTCACTGGAGTCAGGGGAGATTCCAAGATGCTGGAAACAAGCAAATGTGATACCTATCTTCAAATAGGGAAGGAGGGATACGGCTCTGAACTATAGACCAGTTTCATTGACCAGCATAGTTTGCAAAGTTATGGAGAAACTACTAAGGAAACATATCTCTCTTCACTTGGAATCCTTCAACTTTTTGTCAGTGAGGCAAGATGGATTCAGAGAAGGTAGATCAACAGCAACAAACTTATTAGAATTTCATGATGAGGTAAGCCGAATCTTACAGGAAAGAGAGGGCTGGGCAGATTGCATATTCCTAGACTTCCAGAAAGGGTTTGACACTGTTCTACATGGGAGACTAATTAGGTAGCTGCAAGCAATGGCTAGAATAGGTGGAAATGTTTGGAATGGATAAAAACTTACTTAGAAAGAAGGGAACAGAGGGTTAGAGTAAGACACTCAGAATCTGAATGGAGAAGAGTTAGTAGTGGAATTCCACAGGGTTCAGTTTTAGGGCCACTTTTGTTCATTGTATATGTAAATGACTTGCCAGAATCTGTAAATTCATTCATGAATATGTTTGCAGATGATGCAAAGATTGTGAAGAAAGTAGGAAACGAGAGCAATGGTAGAGAACTTCAGGAAGATCTAAATAGTCTGCATGAGTGGTCAGAAAAGTGGCTAATGAAATTCAATACTTCAAAATGTAAGGTAATGAGAATGGGTACAAGTGTAAGAAGGCCCAAGCTTGACTACTCGGTGACTGGAGTACAACTTCAAGAGACAGAAAATGAGAGAGACCTAGGAGTAAACATACTGACAGATTTGTCTCCAGAAATACATATAAATGGCATAGTAAGGGCAGCATATGCATTCTTATCAAATGTAAGGGTAGCCCTCAGGCACACGGACAAGGAAATGTTCAGAAATATTTATGTAACCTATGTGAGGCCAAAACTCGAATATGCAGCCACCATTTGGAATCCACACTTGAAAAAGCACATAGCTAAGCTTGAAAAAGTTCAAACACATGCCACAAAACTGGTGCCAGAAATACGCAATCTCAGTTATGGTGAGAGGCTGAGGGAATTAGACTTACCATCACACGAAGCTAGAAGATTGAGGGGAGATATAGTGACAGTCTTTAAATTCCTTCATGGTTATTATAGAGTGGATACGGATCGATATTTTGATATGGCTGGCTCTAGAACTAGAGGTCATAGTTTGAAGCTTCGTAAGAAAACTTCTTTGCAGGATGTAAGGAAATACTTTTTCAGTGTAAGAGTAGTTGATAATTGGAATTCGCTAAGCGAGGAGGTAGTTAATGCTATCTCAATCAATAGTTTTAAGGACATGTATGATAAGTATCACTAAGTATAAAATGGAACCGATCTGGAGACGGGAAGATACGAGCTTCGGGCTCTTTCCCGTAAAAAAAATTAGGTAATTACAATTAGGTAATTACACACACACATACACACACATAACGAGCTTTGGGCTCTTTCCCGTAAACACAAATAGGTAATCGCAATTAGGTAATCACACGCACACAACCTGATAGGAAAGCTTGGAGTAGTTTGTGGTCCTGAGGATATTGTAAACATTCACCAACTAGGCAAATATTCGAGGGAAGGAAAGCCGAGACCAACAACAGTAACCTTTGAGAGAGGGGAAACATGTAGGGATATACTGATGAGAAAAAAAAAGTCTAAAAGACCTTCAAGAATTCAAAGAAGTGTTCATTAGACGATACAGAACACAGGAGGAGATGGGAAAGATCAAAAACTTGTTGCAAGAGGCAAGAAGGTTAAATGAGGAAAAAAATGAAGAAGAGAAGAAAAATGTTCATTTCAGAGTTCTTCCAGACAAAGTGGAGATAAAGAAGATAATGACAGACGATCAGCGGATGGGGCCTCATTAAGATTGCTATACACAAATGCTGATGGATTAGCTGGTAAGGCAGTAGAATTAAAAGATAGGATTCACAACAGTAAGGCAGATATAGTAGCAATTACAGAGACTAAGTTGAGTGAGGACATAAACAGTGTCACAGTTTTTCCTAAGGGCTTCAGAATATTAAGGGTTGAAAGATCTGAGAGGACTGGTGGAGGGATAGCACTGCTCATAAGTGAAAGGATTCAAGTTGAGGAAATAAACTTGGCTATAGAAAGTAAGTTCAAGGACTTTCTTGTTGCTCGCAGAAATACTGGATCAAAGAGCATTATAATAACTGTTGTATATAACCCACCAAGGAACCAAAATAGGCTAGAACTTTTTGAGAAAAGTCATATAGGTACTATTGAAGTCATAAACTCAGCTCTTAACATGGCACGCGAGAGAACATATAGGATTTTGATTATGGGAGATTTTAATCATAAAGAGATAGATTGGATAAATCTTGACCCACACAGTGGTGAGGACTCATTCGGGGCAACATTCGTAGATTGCGTACAAGGGAGTTTCCTTCACCAACATGTAATGGAACCAACGAGGGCCAAAGGTGGGGATGAGCCATCACTACTTGATCTAGTATTCACAGATATTGTGTTGGATATTGAAAAATTGAGTATGAACCACAAATTGGAAAGAGTGACCACTGTGTGTTGTTGATGGAGTATATACTTATCATACCTGTCCTTAAAACTATGGATTGAGATAGCATTAGCTACCTCTTCGCTTAGCCAATTCCAATTATCAACTACTCTTATACTGAAAAAGTATTTCCTTACATCCTACAAAGAAGTTTTCTTACGAAGCTTCAAACTATGATCTCTAGCTCTAGAGCCTGCCATATCAAAATATCAATCCCTATCCACTCTATCATAACCATGAAGGAATTTAAAGACTGTCACCATATCCCCCCTTCATCTTCTAGCTTCGAGTGATGGTAAGTCTAATTCCCCCAGCCTCCCATCATAACTGAAATTGCATATTTCTGGCACCAGTTTCGTGGCATGTGTTTGAACTTTTTCAAGCTTAGCTATGTGCTTTTTCAAGTGCGGATTCCAAAATGGGGCTGCATATTCGAGTTTTGGCCTCACATAGGTGAGTGATTACCTAATTGTGTTTACGGGAAAGAGCCTAAAGCTCATATCTTCTCTGTCTCCTTATCGGTTCCGTTTTCTACTTAGTGATACTTATCATACCTGTCCTTAAAACTATGGATTGCGATAGCATTAACTACCTCCTCGATTGGCCAATTCCAATTATCAATCACTCTTACATTGAAAAAGTATTTCCTTACTTCCTGCAAAGATGATTTCTTACGAAGCTTCAAATTATGACCTCTAGTTCTAGAGCCTGCCATATCAAAATATCGATCCCTATCCACTCTATCATAACCATGAAGGAATTTAAAGTCTGTTACCATATCCCCCCTCACTCTTCTAGCTTCGAGTGATGGTAAGTGTAATTCCCTCAGCCTCTCATCATAACTGAAATTGCGTATTTCTGGCACCAGTTTCGTGGTATGTCTTTGAACTTTTTCAAGCTTAGCTATGTGCTTTTGCAAGAGCGGATTCCAAAAGGGGGCTGCATATTCGAGTTTCGGCCTCACATAGGTGTGTGATTACCTAATTGTGTTTACGGGAAAGAACCTAAAGCTCATATCTTCCCGTCTCCTTATCGGTTCCGTTTTCTACTTAGTGATACTTATCATACCTGTCCTTAAAACTATGGATTGAGATAGCATTAACTACCTCCTCGCTTGGCCAATTCCAATTATCAATCACTCTTACACTGAAAAAGTATTTCCTTACTTCCTGCAAAGAAGATTTCTTACGAAGCTTCAAATTATGACCACTAGTTCTAGAGCCTGCCATATCAAAATATTGATCCCTATCCACTCTATCATAACCATGAAGGAATTTAAAGACTGTCACCATATCCCCCATAAACCTTCTAGCTTCCAGTGATGGTAATTCTAATTCCCTCAGCCTCTCATCATAACTGAGATTACGTATTTCTGGCACCAGTTTCGTGGCATGTCTTTGAACTTTTTCAAGCTTAGCTATGTGCTTTTTCAAGTGCGGATTCCAAAAGGGGGCTGCATATTCGAGTTTTGGCCTCACATAGGTTACATATATATTTCTGAACATTTCTTTGTCCATGTGCCTGAAGGCTACCCTTACATTTGATAAGAATGCATATGCTGCCCTTACTATGCCATTTATATGTATTTCTGGAGTCAAATCTGCCAGTATGTTTACTCCTAGATCTCTCTAATTTTCTGTCTTTTGAAGTTGTACTCCAGCCACCGAGTAGTCACAGCTTGGGCCTTCTTACACTTGTATCCATTCTCATTACCTTACATTTTGAAGTATTGAATTTCATTAGCCACTTTTCTGATCACTCATGCAGATTATTTAGATCTTCCTGAAGTGCTCTACCATTGTTCTCGTTTCCTACTTTCTTCACAATCTACCATGTGTGTGTGTGTGTGTGTGTGTGTGATTACCTAATTGCGATTGCCTAATTGTGTTTACGGGAAAGAGCCCAAAGTTCGTATCTTCCCGTCTCCTCATCGGTTCCATTTTATACTTAGTCATACTTATCATACCTGTCCTTAAAACTATGGATTGAGATAGCATTAACTACCTCCTCGCTTAGCAAATTCCAATTATCAACTACTCTTACACTGAAAAAGTATATCCTTACATCCTGCAAAGAAGTTTTCTTACGAAGCTTCAAACTATGACCTCTAGTTCTAGAGCCAGCTATATCAAAATATCTATCCCTATCCACTTTATCATAACCATGAAGGAATTTAAAGACTCTCACCATATCCCCCTCACTCTTCTAGCTTCGAGTGATGGTAAGTCTAATTCCCTCAGCCTCTCATCATAACTGAGATTGCGTATTTCTGGCACCAGTTTCGTGGCATGTCTTTGAACTTTTTCAAGCTTAGCTATGTGCTTTTTCAAGTGCGGATTCTAAAAGGGGGCTGCATATTCGAGTTTTGGCCTCACATAGGTTACATAAATATTTCTGAACATTTCCTTGTCCATGTGCCTGAAGGCTACCCTTACATTTGATAAGAATGCATATGCTGCCCTTACTATGCCATTTATATGTATTTCTGGAGACAAATCTGCCAGTATGTTTACTCCTAGATCTCTCTCATTTTCTGTCTCTTGAAGTTGTACTCCAGCCACCGAGTAGTCAAGCTTGGGCCTTCTTGCACTTGTACCCATTCTCATTACCTTACATTTTGAAGTATTGAATTTCATTAGCCACTTTTCTGACCACTCATGCAGATTATTTAGATCCTCCTGAAGTTCTCTACCATTGTTCTCGTTTTTTCGTTTTTTACTTTCTTCACAATCTTTGCATCATCTGCAAACATATTCATGAATGAATTTACAGACTATCGTAGGTCATTTACATATACAAGGAACAAAAGTGGCCCTAAAACTGAACCCTGTGGAACTCCACTACTAACTCTTCTCCATTCAGACACTGAGTGTCTTACTCTAACCCTCTGTTCCCTTCCTTCTAAGTAAGTTTTTATCCATTCCAAAACATTTCCACCAATTCTAGCCATTAATTGCAGCTTCCTAATAAGTCTCCCATGTGGAACAGTGTCAAACGCTTTCTGGAAGTCTAGGAATATGCAATCTCCCCAGCCCTCTCTTTCCTGTAAGATTTGGCTTACCTCATCATAAAATTCTAATAAGTTTGTTACTGTTGATCTACCTTCTCTGAAGCCATGTTGCCTCACTGACAAAAAGTTGAAGGATTCCAGGTGAAGAGAGATATGTTTCCTTAGTAGTTTCTCCATAACTTTGCAAACTATGCTGGTCAAGGAAACTGGTCTATAGTTCAGAGCCATATCCCTCCTTCCCTTTTTGAAGATAGGTATCACATTTGCTTGTTTCCAGCATCTTGGAATCTCCCCCGACTCCAGTGACTCCTTAAATATGATACTTAGTGCCACTGATATTGTGTTTGCGCATTTTTTAAGCACATGAGAGGATATGTCATCAGGACCTGTAGCTTTATGAACATCTAAATCCATCAGCGCTTTGCATACCTCTGTGGCTGTAAGGTTGATGTTCTCTAATACCGGCCCTTGAGCTTCTATCACTGCAATCTGAGGCGGTGGGGTATTTTCTACTGTAAATACTGACTGAAACTCCTTGTTCAATTCTTTGCAGATCTCTTCATCCGTCTCAGTGATGCTTCCATCCGCTCTCTTTAGCCTTAAAACCTGTTCTTTTACCTTCAGTTTTCCTCTGAAAAAGCTGTGGAAAAGCTTGGGATTTTCTTTAGCCTTCCTGGTGATGTCCCTCTCATAGTCTCTCTCTGCCTCTCTCCTTTTACTTAGGTAGTCATTTCTGGCTCTTTTGTAGGTTTGCCAAGCATTTATGTTTTTTCTCCTCCTATACCTTTTCCAGCATTTGTCTCTCCACTCCTTAGCTCTTTTACACCCATTATCGAACCATTTCTCTCTGGCATGAATTACACCTACTTTGGTGACAGGTATGCAGCAATCTACTATCTTCCCATATTTCTCACAAAAGATGTCATACATTTCTTGTACAGATTTGTTGTAAAATAAGGTTCTCCAGTCAATAACTGCAAAAGGCTCATTCATTTTGATGTAATCTCCTTTCGGATAGTTCCTCCTCATGTCGTCAGTGCCTCTACTCTCAGGAAGAATATCTTCAATGATATACTCCATCAACAACACACAGTGGTCACTCTTTCCAATTGGTGGTTCATACTCAATTTTTTCAATATCCAACACATTATCTGTGAACACTAGATCAAGTAGTGATGGCTCATCCCCACCCCTGGCCCTTGTTGGTTCCATTACATGTTGGTGTAGGAAATTCCCTTGTACGCAATCTAGGAATCTTGCCCCGAATGAGTCCTCACCACTGTGTGGGTCAAGATTTATCCAATCTATCTCTTTATGATTAAAGTCTCCCATAATCAGAATCCTACATTTTTTTCCCGTGCCATGTTAAGAACTAAGTTTATGACTTCAATAGTACCTATATGACTTTCCTCATAAACTTCAAGCCTATTTTGGTTCCTTGGTGGGTTGTATACAACAGTTATTATAATGCTCTGTGTGTGATTACCTAATTGCGTTTACGGGAAAGTGTGTGTGTGCGTGTGTGTGTGATTACCTAATTGTGATTACCTAATTGTGTTTACGGGAAAGAGCCCAAAGCTCGTATCTTCCCTCGTGTGTGTGTATGTGTGTGATTACCTAATTGTGATTACCTAATTGTGTTTACGGGAAAGAGCCCAAAGCTCGTATCTTCCCGTCTCCTCATCGGTTCCATTTTATACTTAGTCATACTTATCATACCTGTCCTTAAAACTATGGATTGAGATAGCATTAACTACCTCCTCGCTTAGCCAATTCCAATTATCAACTACTCTTACACTGAAAAAGTATTTCCTTACATCCTGCAAAGAAGTTTTCTTACGAAGCTTCAAACTATGACCTCTAGTTCTAGAGCCAGACATATCAAAATATCGATCCCTATCCACTCTATCATAACCATGAAGGAATTTAAAGACTGTCACCATATCCCCCCTCACTCTTCTAGCTTCGAGTGATGGTAAGTCTAATTCCCTCAGCCTCTCATCATAACTGAGATTGCGTATTTCTGGCACCAGTTTCGTGGCATGTCTTTGAACTTTTTCAAGCTTAGCTATGTGCTTTTTCAAGTGCGGATTCCAAAAGGGGGCTGCATATTCGAGTTTTGGCCTCACATAGGTTACATAAATATTTCTGAACATTTCCTTGTCCATGTGCCTGAAGGCTACCCTTACATTTGATAAGAATGCATATGCTGCCCTTACTATGCCATTTATATGTATTTTTGGAGACAAATCTGCCAGTATGTTTACTCCTAGATCTCTCTCATTTTCTGTCTCTTGAAGTTGTACTCCAGCCACCGAGTAGTCAAGCTTGGGCCTTCTTGCACTTGTACCCATTCTCATTACCTTACATTTTGAGGTATTGAATTTCATTAGCCACTTTTCTGACCACTCATGCAGATTATTTAGATCCTCCTGAAGTTCTCTACCATTGTTCTCGTTTTTTACTTTCTTCACAATCTTTGCATCATCTGCAAACATATTCATGAATGAATTTACAGTCTCTGGTAGGTCATTTACATATACTAGGAACAAAAGTGGCCCTAAAACTGAACCCTGTGGAACTCCACTACTAACTCTTCTCCATTCAGACACTGAGTGTCTTACTCTAACCCTCTGTTCCCTTCCTTCTAAGTAAGTTTTTATCCATTCCAAAACATTTCCACCTATTCTAGCCATTGTTTGCAGCTTCCTAATAAGTCTCCCATGTGGAACAGTGTCAAACGCTTTCTGGAAGTCTAGGAATATGCAGTCAGCCCAGCCCTCTCTTTCCTGTAAGATTTGGCTTACCTCATCATAAAATTCTAATAAGTTTGGTACTGTTGATCTACCTTCTCTGAAGCCATGTTGCCTCACTGACAAAAAGTTGAAGGATTCCAAGTGAAGAGAGATATGTTTCCTTAGTAGTTTCTCCATAACTTTGCAAACTATGCTGGTCAAGGAAACTGGTCTATAGTT
>JAXCGZ010009486.1:0-25000 GCA_037179515.1 Halocaridina rubra | reverse complement strand
CTAATGCTAACACTCTTGACCACTATTGTCTTCAGTGCCCCACAGTGAGAGATGTTTTACCACGAGGTCAGAACTTAATACAGATCTGCTCATTTTTACTTAATGATGACAACCTTGATGTTATTCTTGCTCGTTTTCCTCACTTGGTGGCCATTAATTATATTGAATTATACATATATTTTCTGTATGTTGCTGTATAATTCTGTTTGTGCATTCTGCGTTTCTCTGAGCTTTACTTTTGCATATAATGTACTCTGTGCTGCCATTCTGTGAGTTGTGTGTTAGTATGCAGCAATGTTTTATCAATATGTACACCTCCCTGTAAACCATGTTCAATTCTTGGTTTTATATCCATTTGAAGCATTATTTGTATGAACTCATGTAATGTCTGACGCCTTGGCGCAATAAATTAATAAAATAAAAATAATCTCTCTCTCTCTGCATTTTCTAACAATGAATACGCTGCATAAATCCCCTTAACAGCCTTTTCAATAAAATGATGAGAACATTTAAATTTTTCCAAATGGAAAAAGTTTGGCGATTTTTGCTACACACTTCAACTTTTATAACCTATAAAGAGAGAGAGAGAGAGAGAGAGAGAGAGAGAGAGAGAGAGAGAGAGAGAGAGAGAGAGAGAGAGAGAGAGAGTCGACCAACTATTATATCAAGTTTTAATTGGCAGCTTAACGGCCACTGGAGTTAACGTGATTTATATAGTTTTCCGTCATTTAATGTTATCGGAACTAATCAATGAGTCTTCATTGTATTTGTTCTGCACTTGATTTTCAAACTTAATAATTTTTACAAGCTTGAATATGTATACATTTAGGTATATACATTTTTCTGAGAGGAACAATCTCTCTCTCTCTCTCTCTCTCTCTCTCTCTCTCTCTCTCTCTCTCTCTCTCTCTCTCTCTCTCTCTCTCTCATATATATATATATATATATATATATATATATATATATATATATATATATATATATATATATATATATATATATATATATATATATATATATATTTGTATCAGTGAAATACTTCAAATATGTTTTAAATAAATATAAAACTGATATCAAGATATATATAAAATCAAATTCAAAATATATTTTTTTATTACTTATTAAAGAGGCGTTAAACGATACACTGACGAGTAGGGAAATTAGTCACAAAAGCTAAATTTGAGAATATACAGTCTGACCGATGAGACAGTAAGAGACTGCTTCTGGTAATTGTATTAATATGTAAAACATTACGTTCGGTTAGGATTACCAATAAATTTGCTCAAATACATTGGTAAAATTCATGTAAAAAACCTATGGGTATTTACTCATCTTCTATTGATCCATACCAAAAATTATCATGAAAACTAATTTCCAAAAGAGTTTCAAGGATATACATTACATGGGTAACATACTCATAACGCTACGAATTGAAAAAATATCTCAATAAACTTCACATCGCACATATTTACATGTCAAATTTAGATATGGAAAGTTCATACATACAAAAAGGGTGCTATGAATATGTGATTACCTAATTGTGATTACCTAATTGTGTTTACGGGAAAGAGCCCAAAGCTCGTATCTTCCCGTCTCCTGATCGGTTCCATTTTAGACTTAGTGATACTTATCATACCTGTCCTTAAAAGTATGGATTGAGATAGCATTAACTACCTCCTCGCTTAGCCAATTCCAATTATCAACTACTCTTACACTGAAAAAGTATTTCCTTACATCCTGCAAAGAAGTTTTCTTACGAAGCTTCAAACTATGACCTCTAGTTCTAGAGCCAGCCATATCAAAATATCGATCCCTATCCACTCTATCATAACCATGAAGGAATTTAAAGACTGTCACCATATCCCCCCTCACTCTTCTAGCTTCGAGTGATGGTAAGTCTAATTCCCTCAGCCTCTCATCATAACTGAGATTGCGTATTTCTGGCACCAGTTTCGTGGCATGTCTTTGAACTTTTTCAAGCTTAGCTATGTGCTTTTTCAAGTGCGGATTCCAAAAGGGGGCTGCATATTCGAGTTTTGGCCTCACATAGGTTACATAAATATTTCTGAACATTTCCTTGTCCATGTGCCTGAAGGCTACCCTTACATTTGATAAGAATGCATATGCTGCCCTTACTATGCCATTTATATGTATTTCTGGAGACAAATCTGCCAGTATGTTTACTCCTAGATCTCTCTCATTTTCTGTCTCTTGAAGTTGTACTCCAGCCACCGAGTAGTCAAGCTTGGGCCTTCTTGCACTTGTACCCATTCTCATTACCTTACATTTTGAAGTATTGAATTTCATTAGCCACTTTTCTGACCACTCATGCACATTATTTAGATCCTCCTGAAGTTCTCTACCATTGTTCTCGTTTTTTACTTTCTTCACAATCTTTGCATCATCTGCAAACATATTCATGAATGAATTTACAGACTCTGGTAGGTCATTTACATATACAAGGAACAAAAGTGGCCCTAAAACTGAACCCTGTGCAACTCCACTACTAACTCTTCTCCATTCAGACACTGAGTGTCTTACTCTAACCCTCTGTTCCCTTCCTTCTAAGTAAGTTTTTATCCATTCCAAAACATTTCCACCTATTCTAGCCATTGATTGCAGCTTCCTAATAAGTCTCCCATGTGGAACAGTGTCAAACGCTTTCTGGAAGTCTAGGAATATGCAATCTGCCCAGCCCTCTCTTTCCTGTAAGATTTGGCTTACCTCATCATAAAATTCTAATAAGTTTGTTACTGTTGATCTACCTTCTCTGAAGCCATGTTGCCTCACTGACAAAAAGTTGAAGGATTCCAAGTGAAGAGAGATATGTTTCCTTAGTAGTTTCTCCATAACTTTGCAAACTATGCTGGTCAAGGAAACTGGTCTATAGTTCAGAGCCGTATCCCTCCTTCCCTTTTTGAAGATAGGTATCACATTTGCTTGTTTCCAGCATCTTGGAATCTCCCCCGACTCCAGTGACTCCTTAAATATGATACTTAGTGCCACTGATATGGTGTTTTCGCAATTTTTAAGCACATGGGGGGATATGTCATCAGGACCTGTAGCTTTATGAACATCTAAATCCATCAGCGCTTTGCATACCTCTGTGGCTGTAAGGTTGATGTTCTCTAATACCGGCCCTTGAGCTTCTATCACTGCAATCTGAGGGGGTGGGGTATTTTCTACTGTAAATACTGACTGAAACTCCTTGTTCAATTCTTTGCAGATCTCTTCATCCGTCTCAGTGATGCTTCCATCCGCTCTCTTTAGCCTTAAAACCTGTTCTTTTACCTTCAGTTTTCCTCTGATAAAGCTGTGGAAAAGCTTGGGATTTTCTTTAGCCTTCCTGGTGATGTCCCTCTCATAGTCTCTCTCTGCCTCTCTCCTTTTACTTAGGTAGTCATTTCTTGCTCTTTTGTTGGTTTGCCAGGCATTTATGTTTTTTCTCCTCCTATACCTTTTTCAGCATTTGTCTCTCCACTCCTTAGCTCTTTTACACCCATTATCGAACCATTTCTCTCTGGCATGAATTACACCTACTTTGGTGACAGGTATGCAGCAATCTACTATCTTCCCATATTTCTCACAAAAGATGTCATACATTTCTTGTACAGATTTGTTGTAAAATAAGGTTCTCCAGTCAATAACTGCAAAAAGCTCATTCATTTTGATGTAATCTCCTTTCGGATAGTTCCTCCTCATGTCCTCAGTGCCTCTACTCTCAGGAAGAATATCTTCAATGATATACTCCATCAACAACACACAGTGGTCACTCTTTCCAACTGGTGGTTCATACTCAATATTTTCAATATCCAACACATTATCTGTGAACACTAGATCAAGTAGTGATGGCTCATCCCCATCCCTGTGTGTGTGATTAGCTAAGTGTGATTACCTAATTGTGTTTATGGGAAAGAGCCCAAAGCTCGTATCTTCCCGTCTCCTGATCGGTTCCATTTTAGACTTAGTGATACTTATCATACCTGTCCTTAAAACTATGGATTGAGATAGCATTAACTACCTCCTCGCTTAGCCAATTCCAATTATCAACTACTCTTACACTGAAAAAGTATTTCCTTACATCCTGCAAAGAAGTTTTCTTACGAAGCTTCAAACTATGACCTCTAGTTCTAGAGCCAGCCATATCAAAATATCCATCCCTATCCACTCTATCATAACCATGAAGGAATTTAAAGACTGTCACCATATCCCCCCTCACTCTTCTAGCTTCGAGTGATGGTAAGTCTAATTCCCTCAGCCTCTCATCATAACTGAGATTGCGTATTTCTGGCACCAGTTTCGTGGCATGTCTTTGAACTTTTTCAAGCTTAGCTATGTGCTTTTTCAAGTGCGGATTCCAAAAGGGGGCTGCATATTCGAGTTTTGGCCTCACATAGGTTACATAAATATTTCTGAACATTTCCTTGTCCATGTGCCTGAAGGCTACCCTTACATTTGATAAGAATGCATATGCTGCCCTTACTATGCCATTTATATGTATTTCTGGAGACAAATCTGCCAGTATGTTTACTCCTAGATCTCTCTCATTTTCTGTCTCTTGAAGTTGTACTCCAGCCACCGAGTAGTCAAGCTTGGGCCTTCTTGCACTTGTACCCATTCTCATTACCTTACATTTTGAAGTATTGAATTTCATTAGCCACTTTTCTGACCACTCATGCACATTATTTAGATCCTCCTGAAGTTCTCTACCATTGTTCTCGTTTTTTACTTTCTTCACAATCTTTGCATCATCTGCAAACATATTCATGAATGAATTTACAGACTCTGGTAGGTCATTTACATATACAAGGAACAAAAGGGGCCCTAAAACTGAACCCTGTGGAACTCCACTACTAACTCTTCTCCATTCAGACACTGAGTGTCTTACTCTAACCCTCTGTTCCCTTCCTTCTAAGTAAGTTTTTATCCATTCCAAAACATTTCCACCTATTCTAGCCATTGATTGCAGCTTCCTAATAAGTCTCCCATGTGGAACAGTGTCAAACGCTTTCTGGAAGTCTAGGAATATGCAATCTGCCCAGCCCTCTCTTTCCTGTAAGATTTGGCTTACCTCATCATAAAATTCTAATAAGTTTGTTACTGTTGATCTACCTTCTCTGAAGCCATGTTGCCTCACTGACAAAAAGTTGAAGGATTCCAAGTGAAGAGAGATATGTTTCCTTAGTAGTTTCTCCATAACTTTGCAAACTATGCTGGTCAAGGAAACTGGTCTATAGTTCAGAGCCGTATCCCTCCTTCCCTTTTTGAAGATAGGTATCACATTTGCTTGTTTCCAGCATCTTGGAATCTCCCCCGACTCCAGTGACTCCTTAAATATGATACTTAGTGCCACTGATATGGTGTTTGCGCATTTTTTAAGCACATGGGGGGATATGTCATCAGGACCTGTAGCTTTATGAACATCTAAATCCATCAGCGCTTTGCATACCTCTGTGGCTGTAAGGTTGATGTTCTCTAATACCGGCCCTTGAGCTTCTATCACTGCAATCTGAGGGGGTGGGGTATTTTCTACTGTAAATACCGACTGAAACTCCTTGTTCAATTCTTTGCAGATCTCTTCATCCGTCTCAGTGATGCTTCCATCCGCTCTCTTTAGCCTTAAAACCTGTTCTTTTACCTTCAGTTTTCCTCTGATAAAGCTGTGGAAAAGCTTGGGATTTTCTTTAGCCTTCCTGGTGATGTCCCTCTCATAGTCTCTCTCTGCCTCTCTCCTTTTACTTAGGTAGTCATTTCTTGCTCTTTTGTTGGTTTGCCAGGCATTTATGTTTTTTCTCCTCCTATTCCTTTTTCAGCATTTGTCTCTCCACTCCTTAGCTCTTTTACACCCATTATCGAACCATTTCTCTCTGGCATGAATTACACCTACTTTGGTGACAGGTATGCAGCAATCTACTATCTTCCCATATTTCTCACAAAAGATGTCATACATTTCTTGTACAGATTTGTTGTAAAATAAGGTTCTCCAGTCAATAACTGCAAAAAGCTCATTCATTTTGATGTAATCTCCTTTCGGATAGTTCCTCCTCATGTCCTCAGTGCCTCTACTCTCAGGAAGAATATCTTCAATGATATACTCCATCAACAACACACAGTGGTCACTCTTTCCAACTGGTGGTTCATACTCAATATTTTCAATATCCAACACATTATCTGTGAACACTAGATCAAGTAGTGATGGCTCATCCCCATCCCTGTGTGTGTGATTAGCTAAGTGTGATTACCTAATTGTGTTTATGGGAAAGAGCCCAAAGCTCGTATCTTCCCGTCTCCTCATCGGTTCAATTTTATACTTAGTCATACTTATCATACCTGTCCTTAAAACTATGAATTGAGATAGCATTAACTACCTCCTCGCTTAGCGAATTCCAATTATCAACTACTCTTACACTGAAAAAGTATTTCCTTTCATCCTGCAAAGAAGTTTTCTTACGAAGCTTCAAACCATGACCTCTAGTTCTAGAGCCAGCCATATCAAAATATCGATCCCTATCCACTCTATCATAACCATGAAGGAATTTAAAGACTGTCACCATATCCCCCCTCACTCTTCAAGCTTCGAGTGATGGTAAGTCTAATTCCCTCAGCCTCTCATCATAACTGAGATTGCGTATTTCTGGCACCAGTTTCGTGGCATGTCTTTGAACTTTGTCAAGCTTAGCTATGTGCTTTTTCAAGTGCGGATTCCAAAAGGGGGCTGCATATTCCAGTTTTGGCCTCACATAGGTTACATAAATATTTCTGAACATTTCCTTGTCCATGTGCCTGAAGGCTACCCTTACATTTGATAAGAATGCATATGCTGCCCTTACTATGCCATTTATATGTATTTCTGGAGACAAATCTGCCAGTATGTTTACTCCTAGATCTCTCTCATTTTCTGTCTCTTGAAGTTGTACTCCAGCCACCGAGTAGTCAAGCTTGGGCCTTCTTGCACTTGTACCCATTCTCATTACCTTACATTTTGAAGTATTGAATTTCATTAGCCACTTTTCTGACCACTCATGCACATTATTTAGATCCTCCTGAAGTTCTCTACCATTGTTCTCGTTTTTTACTTTCTTCACAATCTTTGCATCATCTGCAAACATATTCATGAGTGAATTTACAGACTCTGGTAGGTCATTTACATATACAAGGAACAAAAGTGGCCCTAAAACTGAACCCTGTGAAACTCCACTACTAACTCTTCTCCATTCAGACACTGAGTGTCTTACTCTAACCCTCTGTTCCCTTCCTTCTAAGTAAGTTTTTATCCATTACAAAACATTTCCACCTATTCTAGCCATTGATTGCAGCTTCCTAATAAGTCTCCCATGTGGAACAGTGTCAAACGCTTTCTGGAAGTCTAGGAATATGCAATCTGCCCAGCCCTCTCTTTCCTGTAAGATTTGGCTTACCTCATCATAAAATTCTAATAAGTTTGTTACTGTTGATCTACCTTCTCTGAAGCCATGTTGCCTCACTGACAAAAAGTTGAAGGATTCCAAGTGAAGAGAGATATGTTTCCTTAGTAGTTTCTCCATAACTTTGCAAACTATGCTGGTCAAGGAAACTGGTCTATAGTTCAGAGCCGTATCCCTCATTCCCTTTTTGAAGATAGGTATCACATTTGCTTGTTTCCAGCATCTTGGAATCTCCCCCGACTCCAGTGACTCCTTAAATATGATACTTAGTGCCACTGATATGGTGTTTGCGCATTTTTTAAGCACATGGGGGGATATGTCATCAGGACCTGTAGCTTTATGAACATCTAAATCCATCAGCGCTTTGCATACCTCTGTGGCTGTAAGGTTGATGTTCTCTAATACCGGCCCTTGAGCTTCTATCACTGCAATCTGAGGGGGTGGGGTATTTTCTACTGTAAATACTGACTGAAACTCCTTGTTCAATTCTTTGCAGATCTCTTCATCCGTCTCAGTGATGCTTCCATCCGCTCTCTTTAGCCTTAAAACCTGTTCTTTTACCTTCAGTTTTCCTCTGATAAAGCTGTGGAAAAGCTTGGGATTTTCTTTAGCCTTCCTGGTGATGTCCCTCTCATAGTCTCTCTCTGCCTCTCTCCTTTTACTTAGGTAGTCATTTCTTGCTCTTTTGTAGGTTTGCCAGGCATTTATGTTTTTTCTCCTCCTATACCTTTTTCAGCATTTGTCTCTCCACTCCTTAGCTCTTTTACACCCATTATCGAACCATTTCTCTCTGGCATGAATTACACCTACTTTGGTGACAGGTATGCAGCAATCTACTATCTTCCCATATTTCTCACAAAAGATGTCATACATTTCTTGTACAGATTTGTTGTAAAATAAGGTTCTCCAGTCAATAACTGCAAAAAGCTCATTCATTTTGATGCAATCTCCTTTCCGATAGTTCCTCCTCATGTCCTCAGTGCCTCTACTCTCAGGAAGAATATCTTCAATGATATACTCCATCAACAACACACAATGGTCACTCTTTCCAATTGGTGGTTCATACTCAATATTTTCAATATCCAACACATTATCTGTGAACACTAGATCAAGTAGTGATGGCTCATCCCCACCCCTGGCCCTTGTTGGTTCCATTACATGTTGGTGTAGGAAATTCCCTTGTACGCAATCTAGGAATCTTGCCCCGAATGAGTCCACACCACTGTGTGGGTCAAGATTTATCCAATCTATCTCTTTATGATTAAAGTCTCCCATAATCAAAATCCTACATTTTTTTCCCGTGCCATGTTAACAACTGAGTTTATGACTTCAATAGTACCTATATGACTTTCCTCATAAACTTCAAGCCTATTTTGGTTCCTTGGTGGGTTGCATACAACAGTTATTATAATGCTCTCTGACCCAGTATTTATGCGAGCAACAAGAAATTCCTTGAACTCACTTTCTATAGCCAAGTTTATTTCTTCGACTTGAATCCTTTCACTTATAAGCAGTGCTATCCCTCCACCAGTCCTCTTAGATCTTTCAACCCTTAGTATTCTGAAACCCTTAGGAAAAACTGTGACACTGTTTATGTCCTCACTCAACTTAGTCTCTGTAACTGCTACTATATCTGTCTTACTGTTGTGAATCCTATCTTTTAATTCTACTGCCTTACCAGCTAGTCCATCAGCATTTGTGTATAACAATCTTAATGAGGCCCCATCCCCTGATCTTCTGTCATTATCTTCTTTATCTCCCCTTTGTCTGGAAGAACTCTGTAATGAAAATTTTTCTTCTCTTCTTCATATCTTTCATCATTTAACCTTCTTGCCTCTTGCAACAAGTTTTTGATCTTTCCCATCTCTTCCTGTGTTCTGTATCGTTTAATGAACACTTCTTTGAATTCTTGAAGGTCTTTTAGACTTTTTTTTCTCAACAATATTTCCCTACATGTTTCCCCTCTCTCAAAGGTTACTTTTGTTGGTCTCGGCTTTCCTTCCCTCGAATATTTACCTAGTTGGTGTATGTTTACAATATCCTCAGGACCGCATACTACTCCAAGCTTTCTTATCAGGTCTACAACCCTAGCTTTATTTTCTTCAAGTGTCCCCTGCCATGTTGGCTCCTGGGACTCGCTTATGCCTGAGATTACCACTGTCTTCTCCTTATCAAGTGCCTGTCTGATGAGTGGGTTTGCCCTTTCCATCACAACGTCTTTCATTTTTTCGATTACTGTCTCTTTATAGTCAACTGTTTGTATGTTTTCCAGTGCCACCACCTTTACAGCCTCTTTTACTGCCACATTCCCCTTTAGTGCATCAGCAAAGGAAGTTTTCATGGCATCATTTTCCATATTCAGCTCCTGGAACTCTTTTCTGAACTGTTCAATGTTTTCCTTAATCTGGACATTCCAAGCAGCAATCTCGTCTCTCTCGGAAGAGAGCAGTGAACTAACATCTAATTCCTTTAGGTTGTCATTCAGCTGTTTGTTTTTATCTTCTTGTTTAGAAAGTCTAGATTCTAGTTGACTCTTTTCCCCTTCCAGCTTCTTTATTCTTTTTTCTAGTTCCTTTCTCTCCTGCCCTTGTGCTTTATTTGCTTCCTCCAAAGATGTTATTTGTTCTCTGAGTGTTTCATTCTCTTTCATTTCTCCATCCATATTCCGAATTTTAACATCAAAGCTTATAACCATTGCCTCTAAATTCTTGATTTTCTGTTTAAGTCCCCTGATGGCTACCCCTCCTACCGACCCATGGATGGGAGAGGTTTGGGACAGAGATGGCGTCATTTTTATGTTCTCCCTCTCACAGAATATAGAAAGAAGACGAGAAAGAGGAAAAAAAAAGAGAAAAACTTTTAATTAAGCTTCACACCGAATTTTTATATCTCCATATAAGTGCTATTTAGTGACTCAGTTTATCTCTTTTCTGGTAACACACATCTTAACTTAAAAACTTGACCATGGTAATTTAAGGATAAAAAGAAAAAAAAATGCAACAACAACAAAAGTCAAAACTGAAGGAAAAATTCGAACCTGTGTCTGAGGTGGCACCCACCTGTTTCTGCTATATATTATTCCTAACTGATCATGCAAGACCACAAGCTCCCAAAGGCGGACGCCTTCAAATACCTCGGCTCCTACGTAACGAAGGATGGAGACCTAGAGAGAGAGATTGATCATAGGATCCAGGTAGCGTGGAACAGCTGGAAGAGAACATCAGGGGTGCTATGTGACAAGAAAATCAGTGCTAGAGTGAAAGGAAAAGTGTACAAGTCAGTTGTGAGACCAGCGTTGCTGTACGGTGCGGAGACGTGGCCGGTGAAAAAGGTTCAAGAAAGGAAGATAGATGTCGCAGAAATGAGAATGCTGAGGTGGATGTGTGGGGTGACGAGGGAGGACAGGATACAAAATGACCAGATCAGAGGTACAGTGAAGGTGGTGGAGGCGTCGGCGAAAGCGCAGGAGAGGAGATTACAGTGGTTCGGTCATGTGAAGAGGAGAGATGAAGACTACGTGGGTGTGAGAGTGATGGAGATGGACGTGGAGGGCAGACGTAGACAAGGAAGACCTAAACTACGGTGGAAGGACCGACTGAAGGAGGATCTCAGAGAGAGACAGCTGGAGAAGGAGCAAGTGATGGACCGGAACCAGTGGAGACGACTAGTGAAGAGATGCGACCCCATATGAAAATGGGAATGCAAATAGAAGAAGAAGAAGATTCTTCCTAACTGATAAACTCACTTGCTAACCAAGGTATGTTATCACAGGATTAGACTTTACATTTAACTCAATATATATACAAAATAAAAACAAAATAGTAAAAGAGAAATCTAAAAGAAAAGCAAAAAAAAAAATGAAGAAAATAAGACAGCTGTACTACTTGGCAACTTAACTCAGTACTGTTGACAGGTGGATATTTGTGTTTTTTTTTTTTTTACTTATTCAGTTATTTCGTGTATCAAACTAACTAACAAGTGTGTGTGTGTGTGTGTGTGTGTGTGTGTGTGTGTGTGTGTGTGTGTGTGTGTGATTACCTAATTGTGTTTACGGGAAAGAGCCCAAAGCTCGTATCTTCCCGTCTCCTCATCGGTTCCATTTTAGACTTAGTCATACTTATAATACCTGTCCTTAAAACTATGGATTGAGATAGCATTAACTACCTCCTCGCTTAGCCAATTCCAATTATCAACTACTCTTACACTGAAAAAGTATTTCCTTACATCCTGCAAAGAAGTTTTCTTACGAAGCTTCAAACTATGACCTCTAGTTCTAGAGCCAGCCATATCGAAATATCGATCCCTATCCACTCTATCATAACCATGAAGGAATTTAAAGACTGTCACCATATCCCCCCTTACTATTCTAGCTTCGAGTGATGGTAAGTCTAATTCCCTCAGCCTCTCATCATAACTGAGATTGCGTATTTCTGGCACCAGCTTTGTGGCATGTCTTTGAACTTTTTCAAGCTTAGCTATGTGCTTTTTCAAGTGCGGATTCCAAAAGGGGGCTGCATATTCGAGTTTTGGCCTCACATAGGTTACATAAATATTTCTGAACATTTCCTTGTCCATGTGCCTGAAGGCTACCCTTACATTTGATAAGAATGCATATGCTGCCCTTACTATGCCATTTATATGTATTTCTGGAGACAAATCTGCCAGTATGTTTACTCCTAGATCTCTCTCATTTTCTGTCTCTTGAAGTTGTACTCCAGCCACCGAGTAGTCAAGCTTGGGCCTTCTTGCACTTGTACCCATTCTCATTACCTTACATTTTGAAGTGTTGAATTTCATTAGCCACTTTTCTGACCACTCATGCAGATTATTTAGATCCTCCTGAAGTTCTCTACCATTGTTCTTGTTTTTTACTTTCTTCTGTGTGTGTGTGTGTGCGCGTGATATTCGACGTAGTGATATTTTTATGTAATTTAATAAAGTGTTATACCTGAATGGGTCATGCAGATTAATGTCGTTAGTAGTTCAGTGGAAAGAAACACTTGACAATCATAAAATGTCGTGATTTCAAGAACAAGAACAAAAATAGCAAACAAAGCTCTGTCTGTCACGGATCCCAAATTATCTAACAGTCTGCCAGTGAGCAGAAATGATACAGAAAGAATAAAAGGAGTTGAGAGAACATTTACACAATAGCTAAAAATATCAATGTACTTTACATATAGGCTCCAATACTGTAAAAATTACTCTAAGGTGTTGTGATGTTTATCCATGATACTTCTTGTGTTTCATATATATATATATATATATATATATATATATATATATATATATATATATATATATATATATATATATATATATATATATATATATATATATATATATATATATATATTGAATAGCAAATGTATATTTTGTGTAAATAAAGGTTGTTAAATTGATTCTTTCTAGAGAGCATCTCGAAAGCCCTTGAGGATTCTCAAGGTTCTGAGAACTCGTAAATTTATTCCTACAAACAAAAAAGCGACGAATGAGTGGAGGGGGGGGGGGAGACATAGTTGTGTTTTTATTTTGCAATTGAAAATGTATGACGTTTTACGTTAAGTATTGTTGTTGATATGCTAGTGTTCTATTCTATTCACTAATAATTTATTTGGAAAAGTACAAGCATAGTTAAACTGATTATACTGTGCATGTGTGTGTGAGTAACATTTCTGTCACTAACCAGGATTCGAACCTACAACACATTAAAAATCCACCAGTGAGCACATGGAGCTAATTATTGCCCCAGTGTAGGTCCTCAAAGAATTAGAAAACCTCTCTGCTACTAACTACAAGGGCTTGGAAATGAGCACATGCGCCTAACTGTCCATTGTGCTCCCACTTTTCCGCTTCAATCGGGGCTCGTTTTCAAATTTAATGAAATTCTTATTTTATGAGAATCTACACTGCCAAATAAAAGCATTATCATATTTGGAAACATGAAACACGCATGCCGGCAGCGCATTATGCCCATCGCCATATGAACTGTATGTTCGAATTCTTGTCAGGGGCAGATATGTATGTCATGTTTCACATGTAGGAATGTCACTATATGGCTCAGAGGTTCCCAAGAATCATATATTTCTGCCATTCTACGAAGATTCCTGATTTCTGATGCCCTTTTCATTATTGTGTTTTAAATTCTCCACGGTGAGAATTTATTGTTTTCTCTGCGTATTTTTCCCATAATATTTCACATTCCAAAATCGAATTACAAGACCACGTAGCCTCTGTCATCTATGATCTTATGTGACATTCTATGAATTCTCCTTCACACGATGGAAGATCCTCCTTGATCTTTCATGATCTCCCTCGTGCCATTCCTTTAGCCTGCAATCATCACGATTGATGTGCAACACACAAGGAAACAAAATTAAAAAGATATTTCATTCCAGGATGAGCAGCAAACGAATAGTCATTTATCTCTCTCTCTCTCTCTCTCTCTCTCTCTCTCTCTCTCTCTCTCTCTCTCTCTCTCTCTCTCTCTTGAATATTTCATTACAAAACTTATGAAGATAAGTCATCTGCATCGCGTAATCCTCTTAAATTTCTATTTACAAAGGCTTTGCAGATATGGCATATAAACCTATTTCATATTCATATTATTAATTTTTTTCTTCCTAATATATGACATACTACAAACATTCTCTTCTCTGCTATACCTAAACGATTATTATTATTATTATTTTTTTTTATTTATTATTATGTTTATTATTATTATTATTATTATTATTATTATTACTTATTATTATTATTATTATTATTATTATTATTATTATTATTATTATTTTTATAATTATTATTATTATTATTATTATTATTATTATTATTATTATTATTATTATTATTATTATTATTATTATTATTATTATTATTATTATTATTATTATTTTTATTATCATTATTCTATGTAATAAAATTTTCCTATTCCAATTGCTTATGCCCAGTGATGCAGTAAATGCAAAACTCATATTTTCCTCTTGAAACTTTGCTTTTGTGACCAGAATGATAAAATTGTCAACTATAAACAATTTCGTGGACATTCCAAGTAGATTCAGTGTTAAATAACTGACTGAAAATTTTCTCAAACTTAAAATAAGTTTCAAAAACTTTCTGGAATGTTGCTGTACTTATGAAAATGTCTAAGAACCTTTTGGAAGTTCCAGAAAATTTCATAGTAATATATATACAGGGCTTATCACTGACCACTTCACATTATATTTAGCTGCCTAAGCGAATACGCAGACCTATCTTATTTTATCAAGAAACTACAAACATTCTGCAGATGCATTCTGCCATGTATGCGGTCAATTTATCCAAACAAGAATGAAAAAGCACTGTGACAGCAACTGCTACAATGTGTGAAGCCTACAAAGCATAAGTCGCTCTGCCTGTCGGCAATCAAGACAAGATCTAGACACCTAATTGTTCCCAAGAGCACTGAATAGAAAAAACTAAAAGGTAAAACGGGCGAATTTTGCTTGCTTGAATAGAATGCGTTAATATTATGCATAATTCAGTCGTATTAAAATTTAAATATAATAATGTTTTCTTTTTCAGTTTCATAGAAAAATATCTTACATATTGTCTTGCATGAACCTTTTACACAATAGTTGTGAATGATATTCTATTCTTCATTTTAACACTTTTATTCTACACTTTCGCAGGATGATACATAAGGGAAAAGACATCCATCAAATTCGCTATTCCAAGAATCTGGGGTGAACCCACTGACCACTCGAGCAAGAGCTACTTTTGCATGGTGTACCCTTTAAAACGTGGGGTTGGCAAAATTGCATGTATCACCTATACGTACTTTCCATCATCCATCGCCTTGAGCTACTTGTAGCCAGACCGCCAAAGAGAAAGAAGTCATCCTTAGAAGACAGTAGCAACTCAGGAGAGGAGATAGACACTGAAGATGCAGATTAAATTTTCATGGGTGAAGCTGGTGAGAGAAATCAACCAAAGAAACCTCAATAACATGATCAGTAAACTTAGTCTAAAGAAGTCGAACGCCAAGCTCTTAACATCTAGACTTAAGGACTGGGATTTCTTAGATGTAAGTGCGCAAGTCGCATGTCAAAGGAAACATCACCGACATTTTTCAAGCTTTTTATAACCCGTCTCTTCCCCTGGCTCGTGTAGTGCATCTAAGAGATAGATACAATTGTATCAAGACCTTGCTAAAAGCTTTGAATTGTGATAATTATGGCTGGGAAGGCATAGGAGACGTCAAAATACTGGCATTCTTCATGGGTTTCAAAGGAAACTTTAACATGTTTTCCTGTTATCTTTACCTTTGGGACAGCAGAAACACCACAGCGCACTATAATCGGTGGCAATGACAACAACGGAAGTTTTTTATGGAGAGGCACAAATGTCAGGTATGAGCAACTAATGAACCCTAAGAAGGTGATGTACAGTGGCTATGATGAAACAATCTGCCACAGTTCTTGATAAGAAGTCTTCAGCCTTTAAGTACTTTCGAGACTTTGCCTAAGCTGTCTGAGTAAAAAATCCAAGCAGACTTCATTAAACCATAAATAAAGAAGTTCCATCCGTGTACAGAGTTCCCCAAGAAGCTCAGTAGGAATAAAAAAAAAATAAGAACAGCTTTGTTTCAGTAGCTTGGGGCTTGTTGGGCAATCACACACCAGAAAATTATACAAAACAGAGCCTCTAAAGAAGAACTAAGGCAAAATGGGCTGTAGGATATCCCTAATAGTCCATATCCTTGACGTTCATCTTTAGAAAGTCAGGGAGAACATGGGAGCATGCTCAGAGGAAAACGGAGAGCGTTTCCACCAAGATATACTGAACTCTGAACGACGTTATCAATGAGCCTAACATGAAAACATGATGGGAGACTATATTTTGAGGCTGATACGTGGTGTTTTATATTATATAAAAACTCTCAAAAACAAATCAGTTCTAAGCACTTTTGTTCACTTTTGTTCAAAAAAGGTATAAGTTTTAATTTTCCGTTTAATGTGCAAGTATTCAGTAATTAACAGCTTAGATGATTCGGATTTATTTTGTATACAAAAATATAAAAAAAATTTCTTTCTAAAGTCAATAGTTATTATTATATGTAGGATTTCATGATAGACATGTATAAATCTATTCTTGTTCCAAAGTTGCTATATGCAACTATGTAACATACATGGCACCTGTTTTGGCAGAGATTTAGAGGGTGAGTTGACGCTACTTATTAGTCTGTGACTATTACGATGAAATTATTTTATAGAACAAGGTGACTAACGGCTTGTGAGATGGACAAGGAAAGCATTCGGAAGCGTGTATCTTGTGCTGTGTGGTTCAGAATAGACTACATCTCAGAGAGCTAGTAGTATGATGGATTTAACTATAAAGTAACATATTTTTTTTTTACCGTACAGTGTGTGGACACAGACAAGTTTGGACTAGGTAATCAAAGCTGGATGACATTCCTAAAGCCAGGCGGTGGGATTGAACCCGCGTTTGTCAGGTTCGTCAATTCCCTTCTTCCGAGCTCCACCACCGAACTGCTGCAGCCTGCCAATTATGAAGATACACTAACGAGGTCAAACTAATTCCAATTTCCTTTATTTAACACTGGGACCCGCCTCACACAGTCAAAGGGAAATAATGTGGGACGTATGAATATCCACGTCTGAGGTAAGAACATTCTCGGAACCCCTGGGATGATTAAAACCAACTTTACGATACTAATATAATTTCATATTTTAATCTACTTTCATTGTTTTAGCTCTCTGGGAATGGTTCAGGAGTGAAACCCAAATTAACATTGTACTTATTAAATATAAAGTCTATAAAAAGCAAGAATGTTTGTTACCTATTAAATTATCAATTTTATTTTTGAAGGTAACAGTGAAGCCTTAAAAATCATATAGACATGTTGACACCGTTTATTCTCTCTCTCTCTCTCTCTCTCTCTCTCTCTCTCTCTCTCTCTCTCTCTCTCTCTCTCTCTCTCTCTCTCTCTCTCTCTCTCTCTCTCTCTCTCTCTCTCTCTCTCTCTCTCTCTCTCTCTCTCTCTCTCTCTCTCTCTCTCTCTCTCTCTCTCTCTCTCTCTCTCTCTCTCTCTCTCTCTCTCTCTCTCTCTCTCTCTCTCTCTCTCTCTCTCTCTCTCTCTCTCTCTCTCTCTCTCTCTCTCTCTCTCTCTCTCTCTCTCTCTCTCTCTCTCTCTCTCTCTCTCTCTCTCTCTCTCTCTCTCTCTCTCTCTCTCTCTCTCTCCTCTCTCTCTCTCTCTCTGCATTTCCTCTATACGCTTAAGTACTTCAGTTCCCCTCCCCCCTCGTCAAATTAGGAATAGAAACTTTAGTCGTTATTACAGCGAGAGTTTTCAGGAAAAATGGTCATTTAAGAAGATTACCAAGAATTCTGATTGAAAGTACATATTGACTTCTCCAAGTTATTATTCTCTGTGTTTATTATATATATATATATATATATATATATATATATATATATATATATATATATATATATATATATATATATATATATATATATATATATATATATATATATATATATATATATATATATATATATATATATATATATAATACTATTTCATTTGCTTGCTCTAGAGTCTAATGCTGTTGGTTTTACAAGATCGTTTACTGTTATATAAAGTTATCTGCTTGGGTCAGTCATAGTTTTAGCGAATAACGCTCTGCTGTGAGGCCCAACACCCACATCTAGTGTACATTTTGAGTTTAATCCTATAAAACTTGGTGGACCTGGGATGACAGTTCAAATTGATGAATCGTGCTTTTCACATAAACTTAAACACCATCGAGGAAGGGCACCTGATAGTCAAGTCTATGTTTTTTGCTTGGTAGATACTATTACATTACCAGTAAATGGGTATATGGAAATAGTTGAGCACAGAGACCAACAGACACTCCTGCCAATAATCGGAAAAGTCGTGATACTTGGATCAAGTATTCACAGCGATGAATGGCGAGCTTACAGAAATCTAGCTCATAATCCAAACTACCACCACAGAACTGTCAACCGTTCTTTGCACTTCGTTGACCCGCAGGCAGGCATTCACACACAACATATAGAATCATGCTGGGCAAAACACAAGGCTAAAATGAAGTATATGCGAGGATGCAGACGCATTTTTCTATAAGGTTACTTAAATCAGTTCATGTGGATGGAACGAAATATGATTGACAGGTTATCAGGGTTCTGTAATGCAATCGCCATGCAACATCCTTTCAATAAGTTTTTTTAACAGATTTTTTTTTATGGAAATTGAATATTTTGTTAGTTTAATTGTTCATTTGTCAATAAATAAGTTCATAAAACATATCTTACCCAAGGTTTACTTTTCTTTACATGAAGACATTTGGGTTGACCATTCTTTACATGGGAATCATTGGGTTCGCTGTTCTTGATATGGAGATGTTGGGATTGCTAATCTTGACATGATCGCAAAATAGTTTCCCATTTCATCATTTATAATGGAACTGTGATGTGGCATGACATTAAAGTGGGCATCATTAACAATAATAAATCTTAACATGCTTTATACTTGTTCTATATTATATGATGTCTTGTTGTTGCACTCCCATTTATATCAACATGATTGTCTTTTTCACCTGAGTTTACACAAGATTACAATCTCTGTAATGTGATCGAAACGTCGTGAATTGTTTAATGTCATGGGAGTAAAAATATTAAGCTATACTCATAAATCAGTTAGTTCTAGTCCTTCAGTTCTCATCATTATAGTAATTACTGTGAATTTATTATTATTGTTATTATTATTATTATTATTATTATTATTATTATTATTATTATTACGGTTTGATTCCCATTCTTCTACCACAAATAGAGTTGTTCATTATTTGATTCATCAGAAACTGGTTTCGAGGCCATAAACTGCGTCATCACTTTAGCTGACTGTAGGGCTCTTGATATAAGAGAAAGAATGAGGAACTCCAGATGAAGTCAAAAGGAAGATGGATGAAGGAACAGTCGTCTTCTGACAACAGGTAGCACAAGTAGAAGGGGGAAGAGGAGAATGAAAAACATAGTAGTAGTAGTAGTAGTAGTAGTAGTATAAAGATAATAGAAAATAAGAAGTAACATCACAAAGGGAAGGAATGAAAAAAAAACTCTTGATATAAGGAGGAAAAATGGAAGCAGATTAAAGTTATTTATCGTAAGAAATGACATAAAATTATCAGAGAAGAGAAGAGTAGAGAAGAGAAGAGGATATATATATATATATATATATATATATATATATATATATATATATATATATATATATATATATATATATATATATATATATATATATATATATATATATATATATATATATATATATATATATATATATATATATATATATATATATATATATATATATTAAGGAAGCCCATCAGTGAAGCAAAACTTATAAAACAATGCTATATTTCGGATCCTAACTGGATCCCTTCTCAAGCACAACTGAGAAAAAATAACAAAGGGGGAGGAAACGTAAACAAAAGGACTCATGAGACCTGAGGGATTAAATTTTTTTTATGATAATAGGACAGGTCTAATCCAAACGAATTATCCTCAAACAAAGAAGCCGCCAAGATCATTAAATAATTAACAAAGGAAAATGTCAGTCCTTAAAATGATAAAAGATCTGAAAGAAGATAACACCCAAAAATTTTATTATAATTAAAAAAAATATTAATAAATACGCACATAAAGATATATACATATAACAACATCTGTACATACATCCCCGTATACAAGAGCAGACATAATGATATCCATATATAAATATAAGATTGAAATTGTCCTTCATTTCAATGAGGGAAGATTCCACAATTTCCCATTTGAATTGACAGGTACTTTTTAATAGTATAGTGGCACCACTCCAATCAATCCGATGAATATGTTCATTGATGTGGGTAAAAAGAGCCGAATTTTCTTGATTATATCTTACTGCTCTCTTGTATTCTAAGACTCTCTGGGATAGAGAGCGGTCTGTTTGTCCTATGTACACTCTATTGCAATCATTACAGCTTATTTGGTATACTCCTGCAATAACTTCATTTTTGTTTTGGCTAACGTTAACTAATTCTTTTCTTAAAGTGATGGGATAGTTAATAGTGAATGGGGACTGTGTACCTAAGGTATCATTTATGAAGCCTAGCTTTTGGTGAAAAAAGAAGGATGATCTTGTTGAAATTATTCTCTTTAGGGGTCCTGTGAGGATTGTAAAAAACCTGTTTAGCTTTCTGCAGAGCTTTGTCTAAGAAAGAGGGAGGATAACAAAGTTAGTCAAGCTGAGAATAAACCGTTTGAATTTCATGTTCTAAATAATTAGCACTGCAGATCCGGAGGGCTCTAAGGAATAAATTCGAAGCTATACCTAATTTTACTTTTTTTTTCATGATAACTATAAAAGTGCAAATAAGACGCAGAGTGGGTGGATTTTCTATAGACTTTGAAGTTGTAACCCAAAGGATCTGTAACAATGAGGACATCTGGGAAAGGCATTTGGTTTTCGTTTTCCCATTCTACTTTAAATTTAATGGAAGGAACTAATCTATTTAATTGTGCTACAAATTCGTCAAAGATACCCCAGGCATCATCCCAATAACTAAAAATGTCATCAACATAGCGTAGCCAAATCATGTTGCGAGGTTTGATTTCTCTCAGAAGCTCAGTTTCAAAATATTCCATATACAAATTGGCTAAAATTGGAGACAAAGGACTTCCCATACTGCAAACGAACTTTTGCCTATAAAAATTGCCATTACAAGAAAAGACATTAGTACTCACGCAAAGTCTGATTAATTTGATAATTTTTGCTATGGGTAAGGGGAAATCCTTTTTAAAAGTTTCAAGTTTCTTAGCAAGGAAAGTCGTTGGTGAAGAGAGGGAGTATAGTAGGTGAAAGAACAGAACCCTGTGGAACACCACTGGCAACTTGGAATAGGCTAGATGTTGCACCGTGAACAATCACAGATTTAAGGTAGTCAAAAAGAAAACTGGAAATCAGAGAACAAGGAGAAGGGGTAAAGCAATAAGCAGCGAGTTTGGCCAACAGAGTCTTATGACAGATTCTATCAGAAGCCTTAGAGATATCAAGGGCGACGACAAAGGATTCTCCATTATTTCTCAGAGAAGATGACCATTAATGAATAAAATAGGACAATATGTCACCAGTGCATCTTACCTTGCGGAGGCCTTACAGGTGGTCGGAGATAAGAAAGTTAGCTTCAAGGTATTTTATGAAGTGAGAATTGAGCAAAATATTGAAAACTTTAGCAATAGAAGATGTTAGGGCAATAGATTGGTAGCTTGAAGGAATAGATCGGTAACCCTTCTTAGGAACAAGCTGCACTAAATAATGCTTCCAAGATTAAGGATAGATGCTGGTTGAGAGAATGAGGCGAAAAAGATGGCAAAGCACAGGAGCCAGTTCATCTGCAAATTCCTTAAGAACCTTGCAAGGATACTTTCAGGACCATATGCCTTGTTCGTCTCTAGCGAGCAAAGAACCTTATGAATATTCCATGAAGAAAGGATAAGGAAGGACATTGGGTTAAAGAGGGGTAAAGAATGAGGGACGGGTATGCTGGAATCTTTTGTGGAAGAGTTTGCAGAAAAATGCGAGCCAAAGAGAGTGGCTTTGTCAGTGGGAGAGCAAGCTATAACGCCATCAGAACGAATGAGAGGGGGAAAGCTTGAGTTACAGAAGTTTTTGGAGAGGTTTTTGGCTAAGGACAAGAAACATTTATCAGTTGGAGAAGAGTCAAAGTCATCATCTTTCCTTCTTATACAGGAAGCTTTAGAACTTCGAATCTGAGCAGTAACAGCGATTCCTATGTATGTATGCATAATCAATAGAAGGAAAAGCATTTGATTTTATAGCCATGTTTGGTTTCAGTATAACTTTTGGAATGTTTTCTTTGTTTTAACTATGGAAGAATATTTTCAGATCTTAAGACTTGGACTTATTTCACATGTATATTAATTAACTACTGTGCGCATTAGGAAATTACTTTCAAGGAAATATATATTTTGCGTATTACTTATTCTCCCAATGTGAAGAGTCCAATATTCGAGGCTCAATAGAAGACATGCATTAAGTACTTGCGTATTTGCATAATGGCTCTAATTCATAAAAAAAAATAAACAATGAGAGCAAGACTGAGAAGGTCTGGGCATTTGCTTAGGAGAGATGTGGGCCATGTTGGAAGAAGGTACCTGAGAATGAAGCTGCCAGGCGGAAGGTGAAGAGGTAGGTAAAAAACGATGTTTATGGATGTGGTGAGAGATGACATGAGGGTGTGTGGTGTGACAGAAGAGGACGCAGGGGATAGGGCGGTAAAGAGACGATTGATCCCCTGTGGCGGCCCATGCCGGGAGAAGCCGAAAGATTTGATGATGACGATAATGATGATATATAAATAAGTAATTATATACATAAATCTAAAGAAAGTTCACGCTTCCAAAAACTAAATTCGCAGGAAAATGAATACAGAACTCTTACCAGTACTAATTTTACATATTTATGTATTCGCTTTAACATATACGAGAGCAAATAACCGGTTATTATAGACTTAAGCCTCGCGAGGCTGAACCTATTGATCCCCACCACACAAGGGATTAATGTCAGGTCATTATTTTAATCCCTTAGTTCATCAAAATAACGATACTCATGCACTGACCCAGTCAGTTTAAGTGATTCTATAAGCCAGATAAATGGCAAGGAACATTGTCGAGGTTTACCTCTAAATCTGGTGTTTATAGCACGCATGTACGTGTACGCTCTGCCTATCTGTGCTAGGGTGTTGTGAATTTACTTTCATCAGGAGGGAAAGTTAACGTATGTGTAAATTGTTTGTATGTTGATATGTGTGAGTATTCAAGTGAAAGAGAGAAAAATAGGTAAGTAGGTAGGCAAGCAAGCAGGCAGTTTTTTTTTATGATTGTGACACCAGGACGGGCCAAAAAATGATAAAATAAAACAGCCCTCATCGGGCCTGGGCACGAATAATACATTAAGTAAAGAGAAATAGAGATGGAGAGTGTAGGTACTTAGGAGGGGGGATGTGTGGATGGATGGATGGATGGATAGATGGATGGGCAGGTAGGTAAACTAATAGATTGGCAAGAAGGCATGCAGGCCGGCAGGTAGGTAAATAGGTAGTTAAGTGAGTGAGAGGGTTTGTGGATGGATGGACAGGTGAATTGATGGGTGGGCGGGGGGGGGGGGGGGGGGGGAGGACTATTGAAAGATACGCAGATAGATTGAAAGACAGGTTAGATAGATAAAGAGACAGATAGAAAGAGATGAAGAAAAATGACAGGAAACTATAATTTCCCCATGAAACCTATCCATACAGAGCTAATAATACTAGGAAAATTCCATGTCTACACTAATACCAAAAGATTGTTCCCAAACCTACGGAAACTAAGAAAATGTTGCATCAGTTTTTAAGAAAAAATAAGGAACCCTTTTAGTTCGGAAGTGCTGGAAGCGAGCAACATCCACTTCACGTATTTCATTAAAGCTCCTCCATTACAGGATAGGTTTTAAGAAGGAACATACAAGTAAATAATAATAATAATAATAATAATAATAATAATAAAAATAAAAATAAAAATAAAAATAATAATAATAATAATAATAATAATAATAATAATAATAATAATAATAATAATAATAAAAATAATAATAATATTAATAATGAACAATAATGATGATGCAGGAGTGGCATAATAAAATTTATAACGAGGCAACAATAAGTTGCATATATATATATATATATATATATATATATATATATATATATATATATATATATATATATATATATATATATATATATATATATATATATATATATATATATATATATATATATGAATAATTTTTACCCCGACCTGGACTAGAACTTAGGACATATAATTACTATTCCAAGGCACTACCAACTACACCACAAAAGGTCTTACTAGGGAAGCACACCTTACAGCTTTTATCTGCTTTAATAGGGATGAATGCATTCTAACTGAATGCCTCTCTGTTCATATTACAGCTTCCCCCAAGCTCACTCATGGCTTCGTTTTAGCATTTAATTCAACTCCCAATCTTATTTGGGACCAACGATAACCAAATAAGCACATTGCCATATGTGAAAACATGAATAATTTTTATCCCGACCAGGACTTGAACATAGGACACATAATTACTATGCCAAGGCATTACCAACTACACCACAGAAGGTCTTAAAAGGGAAACACACCTTACAGCTTTTATCTGCTATACCAAGGATGAACGCATTCTATTTGAATACCACTCTGTTCATATTACAGTTTCCCCTAACCTCACTCATTTCTTCGTTTCGCATTTAATTCAACTCTCAATCTCATTCGGGACCAACAATAATCAAATAAGTACATTACCACATGTGAAAGCATAAATAATTTTTACCCCTACAAGGACTTGAACCTAGGACATACTCAAGTCCCGGGGGTAAAAATTCTTCATGTTGTTCACATATGGTAATGTGCTTATTTTAATATACATACAT
>JAXCGZ010009485.1:0-185446 GCA_037179515.1 Halocaridina rubra | reverse complement strand
AAGATTGAAAAAAAGCATTTAGAACAAACAGCAAACAAACTTTCGATATAATATCATCAGGGAAATAGTGTGTAGAGAATATATATATTTCATTTAAGTTTCCCAGGTACAGTACGATATACGTTTTCTTTGAACGAATTGTATATGTTTTCTTTTTCACTCAGCTGACACTATTTATGTTAAGATTTCATGCAGCATGGTCGATAGATAGAATAATGTTTAGAACCAAGGAATATTAATAATACTATAATCTTGAAAATTAGATAAACCCCAAACAGGGTGAGTAAATATATATATTATGAGTAAGATATTGTGCCTGAATAAGCATCAGCTGATACAGAGGCAAACAAACAAACATTTATTTCCATTTTTGTACAATGGTTACTCTTCTTATATTAAAAGTGACTTATAAGTAGACATCGTTATCATTATTATTATTATTATTATTATTATTATTATTATTATGCAGAAAATTATAGAAGTACACTTATAAAAAGTTTGTTTCATTTTTGTATAAAGAGATAATAGAGTACTAACAAAGCAAAGGATACTATATAATAAACTAAGACAGCTAGATAGATGGAAAGACAAATATACAGAGAGGAGCAAAGGAAGATATATATATAAAAAAAAGCAAGTTAATGTATAAAGGAAGCCACATAGCTGAGATTGGAAACAAGGAGTCAACAAAGCGAGAGAGAGAGAGAGTAATCTAATAATAAACTTACCTCCATTTAAATTCACTCTCTCTCTTCATTTCCTGATGGAACTTTAAAAGGATACATCCATTTGCCATCAAAGTAGAGAAGAAAGAAACAGTGGAAGAAGAAGAAATCAAATGAGGAAGAGGAAATGAAAGATGACGACAATAAATGGGGAGAGACGTTGACACAGAGAGAGAGAGAAACATCTTTAATTAACTCTTGTTCATTCAACCAAAACTACATAATTTATTGTAAAATTAATGGTTTAATGACTAATTTGTAATAATAATAATAACCTCCACAGTCATCATCAAAGGAAAATTATTTTCGCCAATAATAATAATAATAATAAGATCTAAGGAGAATTTTTGGAATAGACATCATGAAAGTAATGCAGAGGTATATTAAAACCTAGCAGAGAATTGGATATTCATTACACATCTTTTAAAATCCCTTCACATCTGACAGGTCATTACACTCCCCATCTCTGTTTCTCTTTACTCTTGTATACTTCGTGCCCAGGCCCAATAAAAGCTGCTCTATTTTATTATTTATTAGCCCGTCCTGGTGTCACAATCATTTATTTATTTATTTATTTTTTATTATTTATTTTATTTATATTTTTTTGCTCGCCAGAAAAATCCGTGATGCACTGAATTTGCAAAAGGTGAACCGCGATATAGCGAGGGTTCACGGTATATATATATATATATATATATATAATATATATATATATATATATATATATATATATATATATATATATATATATATATATATATATATATATATATATATATATATATATATATATATATATATATATATTATATATATATATATTATATATATATATATATATATATATATATATATATATATATATATTATATATATATATATATATATATATATATATATATATATATATATATATATATATATATTTACACAGAGTGATCCCTCTCTATATCGCGATTCACCTTTCGTAAATTCAGTGAATTGCGGGTTTTTTTGGCGAGCTTTTTTTTTTTTTTTTTTCTGGGTATATGTGAGTATATTAAAATATTAGAATTTTCAGCATTTTCATTATTTTATTGAAATTTTTTTTTCATCATTTTATTGATAAACAAGTATTTCCCAGCCGAAGAATAATAAAGCTGTAAAATAAAGTAAAAAACAAATTTAACATGTAACTCTGCACCATATAAAATACGATACCGGTATCGGCATTTCGGAAAACGCAAAGGGTCGCACCTACGTGAGATAGTACATAATAAAATTTCCAGTATTTTCATTATTTTATTGATAAAAAAAAAGTATTTCCTAGCCTAAGAATAATAAAGCAGTAAAAAATAGTAAAAAACTTAAATTTAAACATGTAACTCACAATATTGCACCATGTAAGATACAATACCGGTATCGGCGTTTCGGAAAACGAAAAGGGTCGCACCTTCGTGAGATAGTACATATTAAAATTTTCATTATTATATTGATAAAAAAAAAGTATTTCCTAGCCTAAGAATAATAAAAGTTAACAATAGTAAAAAATAAAACATAAATTTAAACATGTAACTCAGTATTGCACCATGTACAATACTGTACGATAGAGTATTAGCATCTTGGAAAACGCAGAGGGTCACACCTACGTGAGATAGTACATGGGATGCTATTGGCTGATTGGTGGAAGACGGCAAATCACAAAATTGTGTTTCTGTATGTTCTGTATCATGGGGTCTGATTGGCTTTTTGATTGAAGCTTGGTTCTCCCAGCATCTTCCATTGTCTCACCTCACCCGTTCAGTCTACTCACATTTGTGCCGTTTGCGTTGTGCTTCTTAATACGTTGTGCTTGTGATTTTGTGAAACTTTTATATTTTAACCCCTGCAATGCCTCCCAAGGTCCTTCATCTTCTAAGGCTTCTGGTAGGAAGCCTAAGTGGCAAAGGAAGATGTTGACCATAACAGAAAAGGTAAAAGTGTTAGATATGCTGAAGGAAGAAGAAAGTTCTCGGATGTCGGCCGCCATTGGCTGTTGAGGATGTACACGTCAAAATCACCTCAATCTCGCTTAGCTTACCTATCACATTCATATAAATTTACGCTTGCACGCTGGTATTAATAAAGTAAAGGGAGGTTTGTTAACAGTGCAAGGAGGGTTTATACAGTAAAGGTAAAAATAAATGTAAAATACATATGTATATACAGGGTATGGTGCTCCTACTTGGCGGATTTTCACCTATCGCGGCGGGTCTGTGAACCGAAAGCCCGCGATAAACGAGGGACCACTGTATACAGTATATATAAAGGGGATTAAGGCTTTTTATATCTTGAAGCAACTAGAACAAAATATATTCCCAGAACATTCTTCTATCTACTTCATCATTTTGTGTCAGAAATGTGACATTTTTTATTACTATTATTTTTAAGGATTTGTTATATCATTTTGGTAAATTTCAGGTATGGCGTCATTGGCAACTGTGAAAAGGCTGTTAAAGACTTTTACGTAGTTCCGTTAGCATCGCACCAGCCCATACCTCAGGTTAGTTATTTTATAAATGTTTGACTGATTGATCATATCCAATTTCTGATCTTCCTATATGAAACTTGAATAACTCTAGGACTTTACATAGGTCAGCAGTTTTTTTATATTAATATGAATGAGTATATTAAGAATTAGCGCAGGTAGGACGGTTTTGAAACATGGCGAGAGAGGCAAGAAATAGATGGTTTGGGAATGTGGTAAGAAGGGATGAGAGTTATATTGGGAGAAGGATGTTGAGGATGGAACTGCCACGCAGGAGGGGGAGAGGCAGGCCAAAGAGGAAGTGTATGGATGTGGTGAGGGAGGACATGAGAGTGTGTGGTGTGACGGAGGAGGACACAGGAGATGGGACAATATTGAAGTTATTCTTATGCTATGGCAACTCCTGACAGGAGAAGCTGGAAGATTAGATTGATACATTATCTTATATAACTAACTGAGTAGCCAAGAAGATTGAAGCCATTGTGCTACAGTGAGTAAGATATAGGTGAGAGAAGTAATTGACATATTCCTTCGTGTTGTTATATTGGTCTTTGCTCTTAAGGTTACAGGTACTGGGCCTGTGAATGATTCTCCTAATGATACTATATATATATATATATATATATATATATATATATATATATATATATATATATATATATATATATATATATATATATATATATATATATATATATATATATATATATATATATATAATATATATACAGGGGTTCCCCGTTTCCAGTCGTGTTGAGGTTACATCAGAGACCAATAAATAATTAATAAATAAATTTTTCGACATACCTGTCATCCATGAGCAAACCAACCACAGTAGTAAAGGTAAGCAATACTGTACGCTGTACTTAAACTAGTTTTATCTATTAGATTAAGAACTTAGATTATTTTTCTATGTTTTAAAGTATTTATTTTTAGCATTGGTGGGGAACCTACGTTTGAAATATAGGTGTGTTCCGACTTAAGTCAGCTGTGAGGAACGGAACCTTGACGTAAAGTGGGGACCCCCTGTATATATATATATATATATATATATATATATATATATATATATATATATATATATATATATATATATATATATATATATATATATATATATATATATATATATATATATATATATATATATATATATACACAGTGGTGACCTCAACCCACGAACGCCTATACCTACAAACAAACTAACCTGCGAACAAAATTTTGAATAAAATTTGACCCCAACCCACGAATAAATTCCAACCCACGAACAAAAGTGTGTTGCCCAAGCCACCACGTTTCCTATTCGGCCCCTCTCAGTCGCCACATGTGTTCCACTCGGTCGCTCTCGCTTTCACTCGACCGCTCTCATTTTCTATCAGTTCTGCATTGGTGCCCGCGTTGTGTGGTTCGTTCATAATTTTATCACAGTTCTTGCTTATTTCCCATAGTTTTATCTTTTAATATAGCCCTTGTTATGGCTCCTAAGAAAGTTAAAAGTGCTAGTGATATTGGCGTCAAACACCCCAGATGCATAACAGTGGAAACGAAAAAAAAAAAAATTGCAAAACATGTAAATGGGGCGCGTGTGTCCGATCTTGCCACTCAATATAACTTGCCGAAATTCACCATCTGTACTGTTTTAAGGAATAAAGAGATCTTAAAAGCAGCTGATGTGGCTAAGGGAGTGAATATATTAACAAAGAAAAGGTCACAGGTGATATAAAAGGTAGAAAAATTATTAATGTTGTGGATAAATGAAAAGCAGTTGGTTGGCGATAGTATTAGCAAGGCCATAATATGCGCTAAGGCTTTGCAAACCCACCAAGATTTAGTAGCGAACTCTCCGACTTCTAGTTACGCTAAACTGGAGGAATTTAAAGCCAGCAGAAGCTGGTTTGAACACTTACGTCACCTAACTGGGAGTCATAGCATCATTAGACACGGAGAAACGGCTAGTTCTGTCCAAAAAGCAGCTTATTCCTACGTAAAGGAATTCGCTAAATATATCAAGAGTGAAGGTTATATCCTGCAACAAGTGTTTAATTGTGATGAAATGGGACTCTTTTGGAAGAAAATGCCCAAAAGAACCTATATAACCGAAGAGGAGAAATCATTGCCTAGCCACAAATCAATGAAAGACAGGTTTACCCTTTTATTGTGCACTAATGCTAGTGGGGATTGTAAGATCAAGCCTCCTTTAGTTCACCACTCTGAAAATCCACGTGTTTTTAAACACAGTAACGTATTGAAGGCTAACCTCCCAGTAATGTGGAAGTCAAATCCAAAGGCTTGAGTGGTAGAGTGGTTGATTGAAGTGTTTGCACCAGCAGTGAAGAAATATCTTGAGGAAAAGAATTTGCCTCTTAAGTGTCTCCTCATAATGGATAATGCTCCTACCCATCCTCCAGGTGTGGAAGATGATCTTGCTATACATTACGATTTCATTAAAGTAAAATTTCTGCCTCCCAACACCACTCCTATCTTCCAGCCCATGGACCAGCAAGAAATTTCTAATTTTAAAAAGTTGTATACGAAGGGTCTTTTTGCCAGGTGCTTCCAGTTCACCAATGACACGGATTTGACCCTACGTGATTTCTGGAAAGATCACTTTAATATCCTCCACTGCATTGGCCTCATTGAAAAAGCATGGAAGGAGGTCTCATATCATACATTGAACTCTGCCTTTAGGAAACTTTGGCCAGGTTGTGTTACTGATAGAGACTTCAAGGGCTTCAAGCAGGAGTTAGCTATAAAAATTGTGATGAAATTGTGACCATGGGCAAAAGTTTGGGCTTGGAGGTCAATGAGCTAGTGGAGGACCACAAAGAAGAACTTACCACGGATGAATTAATTGAGTTGCAACGTGAACAGCTGAAGATTCTCCAAGAGGAGCAGTCATCGGAGGAAGGGGTAAAGGTGTCCAGTGAAGAATTGAAAGAAATTTTTAGTAAGTGGAATGATGTGCAGGCTTTTATTAAGAATCATCACCCAGATAAAACTCTGGGCAATAGAGTAGTGAATATGGTAAAAGACAATGTAATGAATATTTTTAGAAAAGTTTACCAAAGAAGAAAAAGACAAATTTCTCTGGATCGTTTCCTTGTCCTAGTAGGCAGGGAAGCAGCTTCCAAAAGAGAAAAGAGAGAGAAAACACCAGAAATACAGCCTGTATCTGAAGAGTTCCCTAACGTTTTAATGGAAGAGGACTCTCCTTCCAAAAAAAATAAATCCCCCTCCTCCTCCTCCTCTATCCAAGTATGCCAGCTACAATCATCCACACAGGTAAATACAGTACTGTATTTCTAATTTCATTTTCCTTACTTATGTATGTTATTTTCCTCTTACAGATTATATTGCTAATAACCTGTATTATATTTACTGGTTTTCATGACTTAAAAAATTTTAAAATAAATGTAGTGGTGACTTTGAACGGATTATTTGGATTTACATGCTTTTCAAGTGGAAAATAAAATCCAACCCACGAACTTTCTAACCCAAGTACACTATTTTGAACCGAATTAAGTTCGTGGGTTGGGGTCACCACTGTATATATATATATATATATATATATATATATATATATATATATATATATATATATATATATATATATATATATATATATATATATATATATATATACACCTAGTTCTTGTAACAACGCAAAGATAGGTTCTCAGAAGTGCCACGTATTGTAATAATTGCGTAATGTAACGAGTCATTTTCCATAAGAAACAATGATAATGGGCATAGATACCAATCACAACCGTACAAGACACGCTATACCAAAGATATAAGACAAGTAAAACATATTTTTTAAGTACATAGCAAAGCAGAAAGACCTGTATTTATTTATATTAACATGCAAATAGTGCACAGTATAAAAGATATACAGATTTACTGTACAGTAAATAGATTAATGTACTCTATTATGCGGTGGGCAACAGGCTTACACTGGGATGTGCATGGTGGCGGTGAGCACGAGGATGCTTTTTTTCCAATCTCTTCATAATATCCAATTGCATTAAGCGGTAGAAGAGGAGGAGGATGCGGGAGAACGAACCTCTATCTGCAAACGTTTTGCCTCCTCCGTATCAGCTGATGCACCCTCGCACGCTATTTCCCTGACGATATTATATCGCAAGTTTGTATGCCATTTGTTCTTGGTGCTTTTTTTCCTTTCTCTTCATAATATCCGATTGCAATATATATATATATATATATATATATATATATATATATATATAATATATATATATATATATATATATATATATATATATACACACAGTGTTCCCCCCCTTATCGCGGGGGTTCGGTTTCGGGACCCAGCGAGAACCAGGAAAATCGCGGAGTAGGATCAGCTTATATGTACATAGATATTTTAATTTATTTTTACGTTTACACCGTATAAACTGTATAAACCCTCCCTGTACTGTTAACAAACCACCCTTTACTTCGTAAATAACAGCATGCAAGCGTAAATTTATATGACATTCTCATGTACATAGGAATTTTACAATTATTTTTACGTTTACTGTATAAACCCTCCCTGCACTGTTAAAAAACCACCCTTTACTTTATAAATAACAGCATGCAACGTAAATTTATATGTACGTGATAGGTAAACTTACCATATCTGTTATGGTTAACATTTTCCTTTGCCGCTTAGGCTCACTACAAGAAGCCTTAGAAGATGAAGGATGCTTGGGAGGCATTGCAAAGATTAAAATATGTGAGTGAAAAAATCACAAGCAAAACATATTAATAATAATAAGCACAACGTGAACGGCGCACGAGTGAGGCGAGACAATGGAAGATGGTGGAAGCCTTTGTCTGAAACGCTGATAGCGGTATCGTATTTTACATGTTGCAATACTGTTAGTATTTATGTTTTTTACTGTTTTACTATTCTTAGGCTAAGAAATACGTTTTTTTTTATCAATAAAATCATGAATCTACTGGAAATATAAATATATAAGCTAGTTCACGTAGCTGCGACCCCAATACATTGTACGCTATCGAACACAAGCAAAACGTTTAATAACCACAAAATTTATGACGCACACGTGAGTTAGACTGAACAAGCCTTTGTCCGAAACGCTGATAGCGGTATCGTATTTTACATGTTGCAATACTGTTAGTATTTATGTTTTTTACTATTTTTTACTGTTTTATTATTCTTAGGCTAATAAATACGTTGTTTTATCAATAAAATCATGAAACTCCTGGAAATATAAATATATATGCTACCTCACATAGCTGCGACCCCAATACATTGTACACTATCGAACTCTATTTCGCATGATGCAAAACTGTGAGTTATACTGTACATACGTATATCATTCGGTTATTAGTACAATGTATATTAATTTAAAATTCATTTAATTATTTGATGATTGTACAAAATCTGTTGTATTTATTCATTGTAGTTTGGACCAAATATTCCTTTTGTAAAGATTATACTTTTGAAAAGAGGTTGTCAATAAACGTATCTATATGTCTAAATTTATGTTTTTTACTATTTTTTACTGTTTTATTATTCGTAGGCTGGGAAATAAATTTTTGTATCAATTAGATAATGAAATGTTTTTTTCAATAAATATGAAAATACTGAGAATTTTTATTTTTTTAATATTTTAATATTTTTGCATATACCCAAAAAATAAAATAATAATTTGCCAAAAAAAAAAACCCATGGTACAGTGAAAATGTGAACCAAGAAAAGCGATACAGGGGGGGGAACACTGTGTATATATATATATATATATATATATATATATATATATATATATATATATATATATATATATATATATATATATATATATATACACAGTCTTTATCGCGGTTCACCTATCGTGAATTCAGTGCATCGCAGAATTATTATTATTTTTTTACTATATATATATATATATATATATATATATATATATATATATATATATATATATATATATATATATAAGATGATTGTGACACCAGGCTGGGCTAAAAAATAAAAAAATTAAACAGCCTATATTAGGCTGTAAAGAGGAACAGAGATGGTGAGTGTAATGACCTGTCAGATGTGAAGGGATTATAAAAGATGTGTAATGAATATCCAATTCTCTGCTGGGTTTTAATATACCTCTGCATAACTTTCATGATGTCTATTCCAAAAATTCTCCTTAGATAGTACATATTAAAATTTCCAGCATTTTCATTATTTTATTGATAAAAAAAAAAAAGTGTTTCCTAATCTAAGAATAATAAAACAGTAAAAAATAGTAAAAATAATAAATTTAAACATGTAACTCACAGTATTGCACCATGTAAAATACGATTCTAGTATTGGCATTTCGGAAAACGAAAAGGGTCGCACCTACGTGAGCTAGTACATATTAAAATTTCCAGTATTTTCAATATTTTATTTATAAATAAAAGTATTTCCTAACCTAAGAATAATAAAGCAGTAAAAGATAGTAAAAAACATAAATTTCAACATGTAACTCACAGTATTGCACCATGTAAAGTACTGTACAATAGCGTACACTGTATTGGCATCTTGGAAAAGGCAAAGGGTCGCACCAACGTGAGATAGTACATGGGATGCTATTGGCTGATGGTTGGGAGACGACGAATCATAAAATTGTATTTCTGTATGTTCTGTATCATGGGGTCTGATTGTCTTTTTGATTGAAGCTTCATTCTTCGAGCATCTTCCATTATTTCGCCTCACCCGTCCAGTCTACTCTGGCTAGTACAGTGGTAACGCGCTGGCTTCGCATTCTCGTGGTTGAAATATCGGTTCCCGTCCAAGACCGAGAGTTTAAGCTGTTTCCTGGCAGGTACTGCTGTGGTTGGGCACCACAGTGGGGGGTTGGGGTTTGTCCCGGCTGACGAATACCCATTGTATTGTGATGGAAATAAAGGTTTATCATTATTATTATTACTCACGTGTGCGCCGTTCACGTTGTGCTTCTGAATTTGTGAAACTTTCATATTTCAACCTCTGCAATGCCTCCCAAGCGTTCTTCGTCTTCTAAGGCTTCTGGTAGTAAGCCTAAGTGGCAAGGGAAGATGTTGACCATAACAGAAAAGGTAAAAGTGCTAGATATGCTGAAGGAAGGAAAAAGGTTCGTGAATGTCGGCCGCCTTTTCGGCATCAACGAATCTACTGTTCGATACATCAAAAAGGACGAGGGAAATATCAGGAAAACAGCGAATATTACTTTTTAGTAAAACAGCGAAGAGGGTCGTAATACCTCGCAATAAGATAATGGAATCTGCTTTGGCCCTTTGGATTGCTGATTGCCGGAAGAATAACATCAGATTAGACACCAATATCATACATACAAAGGCGAAGAAGCTGTACGAGACATTCTCTGCAAACGAACCCAACAACGAAAGTGGTGACTGTGAGGAGGAGGAGAGAGAAGAAGATATTGACGACCCACAACCAGGACCCTCCAGCGATTCTCCATCGAGGACACAATCGTTCGTTGCAAGCAAGGGATGGTTCGCCAATTTCAAAAAAACACTATGGCCTAAAGAACGTTTCGGTGCATGGCGAAGCTGCCTCTGCAGATACAGCTGCAGCTGAAGAATATGTAAAGAACGACTTCAAGAAAATTATCGCTTAGGGTGAATATGCTCCTGAGCAAGTCTTTAACATGGATGACACTGGGTTACTTTGGAAGAGAATGCCATCTTGCACTTTTTTCTTCAAGGAAGAAGCTAAAGCCCTGGGATTTAAAGCACACAAAGACCGCGTTACCCTCATCATGTGCAGGGATGCTGTGGGCTTCATGTTAAAGCCCGGGCTTATCTACAAGTCTAAGAATCCTAGGGCTTTAAAGAACAAAAACAAGAATCTGCTGCCAGTGTATGGGATGCATAACCTCAAGGCCTTGATCACGAAAAGCCTCACATCGGACTGGTTTCACCAATGCTTTATCCCTCAGGTCAAAGTTTATCTTGCATAGAAGGGCCTTGAATTTAAAGTCCTTTTTCTGATGGATAATGCTGGTGGCCACGCAGTTGATCTCGAATATGATGGTGTTCAAGTAGAGTTCCTGCCACCGAATACATCATCATTGATTCAGCCTGTGGATCAAGGCGTTATTTGTGCGTTCAAGGCCCTCTACTCACGAAATGCCCTGGCACACCTGGTCGATTCCATGGATGCGGACAAAGAATTCGCACTGAAGACGTACTGGCATAAATACACGATTGCTACATCCCTTCAAAATATTCAGAATGCAATCAAAGAGATGAAGCTGGCAGCTATCAATGCCAGCTGGAAGAAATTGTGGCCTGGAGTCATCTACGACTACAAGGGATTCGCTCCTGACGAAGTCCATAACTCGGTAGTAGTGAAAGCTGTGAAGTTGTCTGCATTTCTAGGAGGAGAAGGCTTTAAAGGTATGACTCGCAAAGACGTGAATGAACTGATTGACTGCAGCTCACAGCCTTTGACTGATGAAGACTTGGAGGAAATGACAAAATCAGTGAGCGAAGAGGAAGAAGAACAAACAGAGGAAACGCTCGAAGAAGTCGAAGAACCTGGCCTTACACTCGAACGTCTGGCAGCCATGTATAACATGGCGAAAGAACTTGAACAACTGTCGCAGGAGCATGACGATAATATTGTTCGTTCGGTGACCTTCTGCAATATTATCGATGATGCCATGACTCCTTACAAGACCATCTTTGCAAAAATGAAGAAACAGCAACTCCCCATTACCATGTTCTTATCTCACAAATAGCACCCATAAAGCTGTCATTGGCGATGGAGTGTTTGTCTGTGGAGTATGTACACGTCATCATCACATAATTCGTTGTAAGCTTACCTATCACGTTAATATAAATTTACGTTTGCACGCTGTTATTAATAAAGTAAAGGGTGGTTTGTCAACAGTGCAGGGAGGGTTTATTGAGTAAAGGTAAAAATAAATGTAAAATTCCTATGTATATATGATGCTCCTACTTTGCGGATTTTCACCTATCACGGCCGGTCCCGGAACCGAACCCCCGTGATAAACGAGGGAGCACTGTATATATATATATATATATATATATATATATATATATATATATATATATATATATATATATATATATATATATATATATATATATATATATATATATATATATACACACACACAGTGGTGACCTCAACCCACGAACACCTGTTCCCAATGAACAAACCAACCCACGAACAAAATTTTCAACAAATTTTGACCCCAAGTCATGTACAAAAACCAACCCACGAACGCAGATGTGTCGTCCTGGCGACCTTTTTCCCAGCTCGCCAGCTCTCATTTCTGCAATGGTGCCCGTGCTGTGTAGTTCGTTCATGATCTGCTTGTAGATCTTGCTTTATTTTCCATTGTTTTACATTCAGAGAGCCCTTATTATGGCTCCTAAGAAAGTAAAAATGTTAGTTACAGTGGCGTCAAACACCCTAGACGCATAACAATTGAAATGAAGAAAGAAATCATTTCCAAGCATGAAAATGGTGTTCGTATGTCTGGTCTCACCACGCAGTGCGACATAGGAAAATTGACTATCTGTACTATTTTAAAAAGTATAGTGATCTATAAGGCAGCTGAAGTGGTTAAGGGAGTAAATATATTAACAAAGAAAAGGTCACACTTAATACAAGAGGTAGAAACTTTTATTGTTGCTATGGATAAATGAAAATCAGTCGATTGGAGATAGTATTAGCGAGGCCATGATATGCGCTAAAGCTGTGCAAATCCACCAAATTTAGTAGCGAACTTTAAGTTCTAGTGGTGCTATAGTTAAGGAATTTAGAGCCAGCAGAAGCTGGTTTGAACACTTTCGTCAGCGAATTGGGATTCATAGCGTCATTTGACATGGAGAGCCGGTTAGTTCTGACCAAAAGGCAGCGGGTTCTTACATGAAGGACTTCGCTAATTTTATCAAGAGTGAAGGTTATATCCCTCAACAAGTTTTTAACTGATGAAACAAGACTCTTTTTAAAGAAAATGCCCAAAAGAACCTATATAACCCAAGAGGAGAAGTCACTGCTTGGCCATAAACCAATGAAAGAGAGGCTTACACTTTTATTGTGCACTAATGCTAGTGAGGACTGTAAGATGAAGCCCCTTTTAGTTTACCATTCTGAAAATCCTCGTGTTTTTAAGCGCAATAACGTGTTGAAGGCTATCCCTCCGGTAATATGGTCAAATCCAAAGGCTTGGGTCATGCAGATTTTATTCCTAAAGTGGTTGATTGAAGTGTGTGTACCAGCAGTGCAAAAATATCTTGAGGAATATGATTTGCCCCTTAAGTGTCTCCTCATAATGAATAATGCTCCTACCCATCCTCCAGGTGTGGAAGAAGATCTCGCTATACAGTATGACTTCATAAAAGTTATATTTCTGCCTCCCAACACCACTCAAATCCTCCAACCCATGGACCAGCATGGAATTTCCAATTTTAAGAAGTTGTATACAAAGGGTCTTTTTGCCAGGTGTTTCCAGGTCACCAATGACACGGATTTGACCCTTCGTGATTTCTGGAAAGATCACTTTAATATCCTCCACTGCATTGACCTCATTGACAAAGCATGGAAGGAGGTCTCATATTGCACATTGACCTCTGCCTGGAGAAAACTTTGGCTAGGTTGTGTGACTGATAGAGATTTTGAAGGCTTTTAGCGGGTGTTAGCTATTCAAAATTGTGAGTTAAATTGTGGCCATGGGCAAAAGTTTGGGCTTGGAGGTCAATGAGAAGGATGTGGAGGAGCTGGTGGAGGACCACAAAGAAGAACTTACCATGGATGAATTAATTGAATTGCAACATGAACAGGTGAATATTCTCTAAGAGGAGCAGTCAGCAGAGGAGGGAGATGAGAGGGTCAAGGTGTCCAATGAAGAATTTTAAAAAAAATTTAGTAATTGGAATGATGTGTAGGCTTTTATTGAGAATCATCACCCAGATAATGACAATGCAATGAATAATTTTAGAAAAATTTGCCAAATAAGAAAGAGACAAATTTCTTTGGATTGTTTCCTTGTGCCAGTTGTCAGGGAAGCAGCTACCAACAGAGAAAAGAGAGAGAAAACACCAGAAATGCAGCCTGTATTGGAAGAGTTCCCTAACGTTTTTATGGGAGGGGACTGTCCTTCCAATAACTGATCCCCCTCCTCCTCCACCACCATCCACATATGCCAGCAACAATCATCCAAAAAGGTAAATCCAGTACTGTATTTTTATTGTGGTTGGCTTGCACACTAGAAGGGCATTCATTGCAAGGGAGGGAGAAGAGATTTGCATATTTCAGCACAGTTTGCCATTTCAGTTTTAATTTCCATGGTGATGACTTCTTTTCTTAGTGGCACTACCATCGGAACTATCACTAACATGCTTGAGAGGCATAGTAATGTCAGTAACGAGAGAGCAGATGAAAACACTAGACACAATATGGTGTGCGAGAATAAACTGAGCAGGGGTTCCTCTTCCACTTGTAATGCCGTGTGAGACCGTATTCTTACACTACGCTCAACAAACTATTTTGAATAACATTGTATTTACGGCTGTGTTTTTTTTTTTTTAAATTCAATGTAATCCCTCAATATAACCAAATACTATATATAAAATAAGGAATAAATAAAACCATTAACTTGATAAATACAATTACAGCTGTGTTGCTAGCTGTGCCTTCATGTGCATTTTGAATAAAATCGTATTTACAGCTATACAGTGTTCCCCCCTTATCGCGGTAGTTTGGTTCCGGGACCCGGCGCAAACCAGGAAAACCGCGAAGTAGGATCAGCTAAAAAATAAAAATAAATAGATAAATAAATAAATAAAAATAAATATTTTTTTTATTTTTTTTTATTTTAAAGATTATTATGACACCAGGACAAGCCAAAAATGATAAAATAAAACGGCCTTTATCAGGCTGTAAAGAGAAACAGAGATGGAGAGTGTGATGACCTGTCAGATGTGAAGGGATTATAAAAGATGTGTAATGAATATCCAGCTCTCTGCTGGGTTTACTATACCTCTGCATTACTTTCATGATGTCTTTTCTAAAAATTCTCCTTAGATCTTATTATTATTGGCAACAATAATTTTCCTTTGATGACGACTGGGGAGATTATTATTATTATTATTATTATCATTATTATTATTATTATTATTATTATTATTATTACTACTACTACGAATTCGTAATTAAACCATTATTTCTACTATAAATAATGTAGTTTTGGTTGAATGAACAAGAGTTACTTAAAGATTCTCTCTCTCTCTCTCTCTCTCTCTCTCTCTCTCTCTCTCTCTCTCTCTCTCTCTCTCTCTCTCTCTCTCTCTCTCTCTCTCTCTCTCTCTCTCTCTCTCTCTCTCTCTCTCTCTCTCTCTCTCTCTCTCTCTCTCTCCTCTCTCTCTCTCTCTCTCTCTCTCTCTCTCTCTCTCTCTCTCTCTCTCTCTCTCTCTCTCTCTCTCTCTCTCTCTCTCTCTCTCTCTCTCACATTCTATTCTACCCAACCCCCCACGCTCTCTTTGTCCCAGCCAACTAGGGAGGGGCACTTTACACAGTTATTAAAAGTAAATAAACCAACATATGTACAAACAATGATGAGCCCATAATAATAATAATGATGATGATGATAATAATCTCCACAATCATCATCAAAGGAAAATTATTGTTGCCAATGATAATAATAATAATAATAATAATAATAAGATCTAAGCAGAATTATTGGAATAGACATCATGAAAGTAATGCAGAGGTATATTAAAATCCATCAGAGAGCTGGATATTCATTACACATCTTTTATAATCCCTTCACATCTGACAGGGCATTACACTCTCCATCTCTGTTTCTCTTTACAACCTGATAAAATCTGTTTTATTTTATCATTTTTTGGCCCATCCTGGTGCCACAATAATTTTTTCTTTTTTTTTTTAACTGCGATACAGTGAGAACGCGAACCAAGAAACGCGAATAACCGGGGGAACACTGTATATATATATATATATTTTTTTTATTCAGTGTAATCCTTCAGTATAACCAAATATATAATAAATAAATAAATAAAGCCATTAACTTGATAAATATGAATACAGTTGTATATTCATGTGTATTTTGAATAAAATCATATTTACAGCTTTTTTTTTCTAAATTCAATTTAATCCTTCTATCTAACCATATATATAAACAAATAAATAAATAAAGCCATAAACTTGATAAATATGAATACAGCTGTGTATTTTGAATAAAATTGTATTTACAGCTATGTTTTTGTTTGTTTTTTCTAAATTCGATATAATCCGTCAATATAACCAAATATATAAATAAATAAATAAATAAAGCCATAAACTTGATAAATATTAATACAGCAGTGCTGCGAGCTTTGTATTCATTTGCCGCTCGCACAAACTGTTCAGCCCATGGTTTGAATTTACCGCACCAGCCAAGTAGGTCGAAAAATATGTTTTTTAATTACTTTTTGGCCTCTTGATGTAATGGCAAAATGACGTAACTCAGAACAACGTTCTAAGAAGATCTACTGTATTTTTGTACCTAAACAAAAATCTACGAATAGACTTAGGGATCCTAACTCGTTCATAAGTTAGGGAGTGTCTGTATTATGGTTGTGACCTGGGATGGGAAAAGAAAATTGCCTTCATTGGGCCTGGGCACCAAGAAAACAAATGATGAGAAAGAGAGCATAGAGAAGCAAAGATGGGGTATGTAGTGGCTTGTCAGTTTTAAAGAGATAATAAGATACATATGTTCCTATCTTTATTTACATGACAGGTTCTTCTTCCTTTGGATGGACCGGGCTTTGAGGAGCACAGAGCACACATGCTGATCGGAGTCATCGTTCGAACGAAGAGCCGACGTATTTACGACCACATAACAGGAACTTGGCAGATCGTGGGACCCAGCACTGGTTCACAGAATAAACCTATACCACTCTTTAAATCAACTTCAGGTTTGTCTACGCCAACTTTTTTCTTTAGACAATTGTCAAGTTTCTCTATTTCGCCTTCAATGCATACGTATTTATACAAGCTGACCATGCTGCAGTACTGTACTTGTATATTAAGATGCAATCTGTATTATATTTATAATTTAGGTTTGTTTTCATTCTTAGAGTCTACGAAAAGAATTGGGACCACTTGAGGAAAAACTCTCCTATTTTGTATGAATACTGTATTCTTTAATGAGAATCACACAGATTATACAAGTTTTTTAATAAACTTAGTTATTTTTATATTCACTTAGGTATATCTGTTGAGGAGCCTGATAGGAGCTACACCCCTCCATTGCCGACGGATCAGGACATTGACGAAATAGCCTTGGCAGCAACGGATTCTTCAGATGAAGATTTGAAATTTGAAGACGAGGGGTCTCTGACTCCGCCGATGTCCAAGAGAAGAAGGAAAGACGACGGCGAATCTCATCAGCTGAAAAAACGTTCTAGTTTGGACGAGAGACTGCAGGACATGTCAGATTCTCTTCTGCAAAGAGACTCCAAGAGCCCTAGCAACTATGAGGGTGTTTTGGACCAAGAATCCATGCTGGCAGAACTGAACAGACAGATTGAAGTGCATAAAAAAGAGCTGAGTGAGATGCAGAAGACTGTCCGAAACGAAGACGATGAACCTTATAGCCCTTCAAGAGAAGGCAACGATTCGCCAAGTGACGAACCGTTAAAACTTGACACGTCTAAAATCAGCATCCCGTCGAACTTACAGGAAATGTTGAACAATATTAAGAAAAAAGAGGAGGAGATAAAGAATAAGCAACAAGAAATCAAGAGGAGGTTGAACCTGGCCGCAGACCCTATAGTTATGACATATGGAAAATTCGAGGACGTGGAAGTGAAGAGCAGTTGCGAAGAAAAATCAAACAAGCATGGCGATGTTGATCTTAGGCCAATGCTGAGAGGCAACACTGAACACATGGAGTCCAAAAAAGATGAAGATATGCGAGTATTGCAAGCAGACGAAGTAAAAGACGTCACAGCTGCTACCGCCGAATCTACTAAAAATGATGACACAGATCTCAGAGTGCGTGATCCTCGCCTGGCTAGAGCTCATGCTGCTGCCGTTATGGAAGCAATTGAATCTGGGAAATCACTGAAAAACTTAACAGATGAAGAACTGTTAGCCAAAGCACTTGAAATGGAGGAATCAGAAAATTCTAATATTAAAACAGCATCTAACCCTGTGGTAGAACAAACATTTGATCCTGTCCCTCCACCGCCTTTTATGTCCAGTGGATTTGTGTCCCAGTCCAGTTCCATGACACCAACGAATTCTATGCCTTGCCCTCCGTCTTTGGGAATGGCTGGACCTCCTTTCATGAACCAGATTGGACCTCCTGCAGGACCACCACCACAACCTGTTAGTATGTATGGGCCACCAAATGGAAGAAATCCAGGTATGCAGGGACCTTCCCACATGCCAGGACCTCCAGGTGTTCATGAACCTTCGGGCCCATTAAGACCACCTAGAATGCAGGATCAGGCTTCGCATCCTCTTCCACCTCCTATGCATGATGCTCCGGTTCTGCCGGATTGCGGTCCACATCCCATGGAGTCATCCAGAAGATATCACGAGTCATCGCGTTACCAAGACGATTGGAAAAGACATTACAATGATAGAGGGGATAGGGATTGGGATTACGGCGACTACGACCAATACCCAGACGATATCGGTGGTCGTTATCCTGATGACGGTGGTAGGTACAGAGACCGTTTGACATATCACGATAGAGACCGCGAGAGAGATTGGCGACGGAGACAAGACCGCGACGGCAGTTATCCTAGGCAACCGTTTAACAGACGACATAAACCTTTCGATAAAAGAGATAATCCCAGAGGCAACGGAAATGGGAATCGTGTAAGCAGTGGCAGCCTCAGTGGTGATGGGGGTAGCAGGAACAGGGACAGTGGTAGACATAGCAAGAAACGGAACTATCACGATAAGAGCCGGAGTAGGGACTGGAGTAGCTTTGATAATACCCATAGAAAAAATAAAAATTTTGACGATACCCGAGAGACTGATAGAGGCTCCCAGGAGGATGAGGATGAGGAATATGAAATTGACTATTAAACTATATATAAATAACTTGTAAATATTTTTTGTTGAACAAGGATATTGGTATTACAGTATTTATTATTCCTTAATGTACTCAGATCTTTTATTGAGAGTTTTAGGGCACAATGACTGTCTTACCATTTTATATTTCTAAGTATCGTGAGTGATTAACAGTTAATATGTACCTATAGTCCCTTGGAAGCTGGGAAAATTACCGGTAATGTCGCATCAGCAGATAAATGTGGTCGATACCCAGACCCAAGGCATATTTCTTTGGGAATGGCACCGTGCCAGAAAGAAATCTCCCCAACCTTAAAAATGCCAGAAAATCCTTGACCTTTCATCTTGAGATCAAGAATAACTATTTTGATATCTAAAAGAACCCAAAATAATCTGTTTGCATTGTAGTTTATTCTTGTCTACATGAAGGACCCATAATCATAGAATTGCGTAATCAGTGAACATTTCATTCTAAACTCCATTAAAAGTTGTGCATAGTTTGACACAAATAATAATTTAGCTGAAGCTTTGGCATGGAATTAAAGTGTAAGTGTGACATCTTTTATAAAAGATGATCTGTAATAAAGTCAAACAGTATCCCACCTTTTGTGTGTGTTTATCGGGTGCTTTGGGCATTAGTGATAAATAGCTAAAATTAAGTCCCGAGCAAGTGATGTGTAGTAATCCATTAAGGTGTGTGATGAACCCACAGCCGACGGAAAGATTTCAGTGTACTGAAACTTGTGGTTTTAAAAGAGCCATGAAAGACTTTTTAGGTCATGCCCTGGTAATTACTTACTGATTATGCCATTTGTTTACAACTCATTTATTCATTCCTGTTGTATGAACATCAGGAAATTCCGTGTATGTAAATCCGGCTCCATTCATATTAACATGAGCAAGAAGAGTCACTGGATGTATCACATGAAATTTGTCGCAGTTGCTTTCATATTGTTCGTGTTTTTGGCGTAACTTTACTTTTCTTCTCAGTGTTCCTAATGTTTTGTGGATTCTTGTGGGGTACTTTTGCTAACTTAAATGACTATAAGGTACATAAGTTGGGAGTATAAGCTCAGCATAGCCATAGGGCTTTTATTGTTGGCACGCCTTCCACGCCTTCTTTGCAGTAAAGTTCCTCAAGAATATTTAATAGCAGATTTCAAGGTCATAATCTTATTCACTATACATTTTACAGTGATCATAAGGATGTTTATCTTCCGTAGCAGAATATTGGAGCATGGGAATAGAGTTTGGTAAGTAAACACGCTGCTGTTAGCAGATATTACTGCCCGGTGACCTATTTAGAGGTAAATATTTAGAATGATATATGAAGGAGAGACACATCAAATGAATGGGGAAAGGGAGAATGTTCTTTGAACACCATATACAATATTTATTTCAGGACATGACAAAATTAGGTTATATTTGAGGATTAAGTGTCCCCTTGCTGTACTTAGGTTATGGGTGAGTGAGGGAGAAAATAAAAGTCATGGAGTTGAATAATGTTCTTATGATATGAGGACTTTCTCTTGTGAAAAAGTAAGTTAAATGTATGAGACAAAAGAATATTAGCAGAGACTGACATGTAGATTGTTAATTGGTTTGGATACCTCAAAAGAATTAGAATGGGAAATTAGTATTTTTTCCCTGTTATCTGTATCGCTGTTTATATCCTTCAAATGGAGGTGGACACAAACAGGCTAAAATTGGGGAATTGAGGTTGGGTTCCTTTTCTAAAGCCACAGGGTGGGCTTAAATGTTGGTTTGTCACTTCCTGAGTTTAGCATTAACAACTATGCTACTGAAGTGATTAGTGTAACCTGATTTTTTTTTCTTTTTCTTTTTTTTTTCTTTTCTTTCCCCCAGTAACAGTATGGGCATTCGTCTCATTGTAAAGTCTGAAAGGGTTATGTCAAGTAGATCAGGCTCACCAGAGTCAGGAATCTTAGGCAGGTCAAAATGAGAAGAGGAATAGTAATGCACTGTAGAGGAGCCTTCCATACATTGCGTGCAAGGGATGCAACATTATGGAACTATACCAGGAGAGGCCTAAACATAAATTATGAGGGATGCACAGTTAGTGAACTATGCTAATAGAGGCCTATGCATCACTTGCAAAGGATTCACTATTAGTGGCCTATTCTAGGAGAGGCCTAGGCATCATATGTAATTGATGCAACATTGTTAAACTGCTAGGAGAGGCCTAGATATCACATGTAAGGGATGCAGTATTATTGAACTATGCTAGGAGAGGCCTAGACATCACTGTCAAGGGATGCAAAGAAAGTGAATTATAAAAAATGATCAATAAGATAGAGAAACACCCTAGAACAACCTGTTGAAGGTACTGAATGGAAGGAAGTTTTTCACTTTGCAAAGTATTGAAGCATAAGATATGAGAGGAGTTGATCATTTTTTATCCTATGTTTCCTTGATAGGATAGCATTTTCAAATCGCATAGTTTTTTATATGAATGCTAATATGCAAGTTTTTCAGACGTATATCCTAGTTTTAAAGACATTATAGAGTATCATGTGGTTAATCGTTATGGCTTTTGTCTGTCTATTTGGAGCATAGCGTAATCAGTAATCAATTGCCGAATGATGCATGTTCAGCCAACGTAACATTTCTGACGGATATGTGTAGGCGAAAAAATTTAATATTTGAAAATTTAAAATGATAAACCATAAGTCATTTTGTAGATGTATATATGTAGTATAGATTCTTTTTATTTATTTTTTTTTGTATATAAAAGACTGCAGTCGTGTATTTTACTGCAAGAACTGTTTCAACTGTATTTTCCATGTATGATCATGATACACAAGCACGGGAAATGTGTTTAACCCTACCTGCTGCTGTGCTGTCCTTCTTATATGTGACTAATTTGTTCTGTTTCTTATCATGACGTGATTGAAAGCCGGAAGAGTATGCTTGCAGGACGCCAAGAGAATTTGGAAAGTAGAGATGGAGAATGTAGAGTACTGTTTGCATATACCCATGTACAGTTGATTGCTGTTGGAAACAGACTGGTTGAAAATGAGAAAGGTTGGATGCCCTTCCTAATGCCCTGCAACAGGCTCGATCACCGGTCTGTCACTTCCTGGGTCGAGTGCTCTAACCACTGTTCTTTTCGGGCCTCACTTTCTGTCATTATTATGTCATTGCATTATCCAATTTCATCATAAAGAAAATATTAAAAGTAAATATCCAGAAACTGCGACTAATTTTTTTAAGCTTTTAAGATCTCACTGGCCATTCCTATTTTCCTGGTTCTTTCGGCTCCTGAGGCATCAGAAAGAAATGTAATTTTTTTTTTCGAGGGTTCGCGCCCCGCCACGGTCTGAGGTTAGCAAAGGCATGCACTCAGCGTAAGGATTACATCTGCCGAAACAAGTCCTTCGCAAGAAGGCAACCGTCCTAGCCCTTGGTTGATAAGGGAGTCCGTGACGTAAAACCGGAACAATGTACCTTATGCTATTGATGTATTGAGTTATTGAATAGAAACTTGATCGTTTGCAATGTTTGAAGAATCTTAGACACTGTCAGTCTGGAAGAATAAAAAAAAATGTTGACATATTTTAATAAGAAAGAATTAAATGTATATATGGCCTTTATTGTTATTCTCAAACATTTATGATAATAATATTCAAATTTTGCGTTTGCATTTGAAAAAAAATTTTTCTGCATTTTTTTGGGTTGTGGTTCATCTGAGCTAATTTAGCTCATAAAAAAAAAAGTAATTTTTCCTCTGGGCAATTGTTATCAAGAGCTTTTTTTCTCTACATGCATGTAAGTCAGTTAATTATTGGCCTCTTCTGATGAATCAAAGACACAGAAAAAGGTGAGTAATGCATAGCACAGTAGGAGTCATTTCATGAAGGAGGAATATTTAAAATTATAAAGATAAATAAGGGAAATCTTTCATACTGAAGAAAGTTAGGATATTGGTTTATTCATCAATGATATCAGTTATATCATGAGCAAGTGTGAGAAAATGGTTATAAATTAAATTTTATAGAAGAAGAATTTATTTGGGGATTAGGTAGTTAGGTATTTGTCAAGCATAAATGATAATTTATTAATAATATGGCTTATTAATTAGATATTCTATCGTCTACAGTGAGGACGAGTTTCACTTTTTCATTTCTTAATCAGTCGTGTTTTTTCTGCCGGAGCTTTTGAGTAAATCATTGGATTATTGGTGATTCTATTATTATTTAATTTTGCAATGGATGGGGGGCCTCATGGCAGAAGATTTTACCCATTTACTCTGTGGATGACTCAAGCAGGGTTATTGAGATGGGGTAATTGTGGCAACCCTTTCTCCCCAAGGAGATAGGAGTGCTTGAGGTATATTGGCTTCCTTGTTAATGTGTGCTTTGACTTTGCCACCTTTACAAGGGATATTGCATCCAGTAGTATGTATGGTAACGTTTTTGGCATTTGTTATCCAGTTTTGTTATTGTGTCAGAAGAGGGAAAATTTATTTAAATACTTTGCAATTGCTTCTAAAAGTAAGTACAAATCCGTAATCGCAAATAAATATAGGGTTACAGATCAATATAATGGAGGTTTTAATGAGATTCAATTATATACGTCGTTTTCAAATCATTACAAGAATTCTGGACCTTAAATCAAAATGGAAAGAATTGAAAATAGCCCCTTGTTGGAGAACTAATCTTGTATGCAAGAATAAAGGGGTCTTGTAATGATGACTATTCTCTGGAAGTTAAATAATCCCTGCAATTGTCAGTTCAGGTTAGGTTAGGTTGGCTGACTTACCTTGTAGAAATGAACTACTTTAAAGCACCCTGGGGTTGTTATTCTTTACAAGATCCGAATTACCTTTCAAAATTTGACAATCTACTGGAATAGTAACGTTAACCAGTATGATTCATTATTAACGTGACACTATGCCATTTCTCATATCAGAGTGAGTTTATGTATTTCGTGGCAGCTTTTTGTTGAAAAATATTTCCAAACCCTGCCAGTCCTCAGCATGCCCCGTCCCATATATTTTTTTTATGATTTTCACTTAAAACAGTGGAGTCCATTTAAGCTCGTAACCACATGCACTCGATACAACAAGTAAAGATTGCTTATGTTGTTGGCCCCCAAGCTGCCTAGTCGAACAGCACCAAGTACTTAAGAAAGGCCACTACCGATCTTGGGCTTTCCCACACAGCTCTTAGAAAGTGTGCGATTACCTAATTTTGTTTACGGGAAAGAGCCCAAAGCTCGTATCTTCCCGTCTCCTGATCGCTTCCATTTTATACTTGGTGATACTTATACCTGTCCTTAAAACTATGGATTGAGATAGCATTAACTACCTCCTCGCTTAGCGAATTCCAATTATCAACTACTCTTACACTGAAAAAGTATTTGCTTACATCCTGCAAACAAGTTTTCTTACGAAGCTTCAAACTATGACCTCTAGTTCTAGAGCCAGCCATATCAAAATATCGATCCCGATCCACTCTATCATAACCATGAAGGAATTTAAAGACTGTCACCATATCCCCCCTCACTTCTAGCTTCGAGTGATGGTAAGTCTAATTCCCTCAGCCTCTCATCATAACTGGTTTTTATTTTGAGTTCAAGGGCTCCTTAAATCTTTCAAGTAGCATTGTCACCTACTAACTAATCGCAGTCAACCCCATTGTTTGGATACAAGATAGCTGGAGGGTCTACCCTTCTCAGTTTTTTATCTTCCCACTACTCCCCTCTTCAAAAATGACACCATTACTAATTTCCTCTCCCTCTTTCCTATCCCAGCATCATGATGATGAGCTACTCAACTAAAAGTTAACTGCTCTTGTTTTGCAGTGAAAGTTATGACCCCTTTCCCCAAACACTGTCTGTAAGTACTGCACCAAGTCATTGACCAGTATTTGAATACTGATGTAACGTCAGTGGATTATTCGTAGTCTAAAATTGTTTTTATCCTCGTTTTCGTCCTTTTGTGTACAGAGATTATAAATTGTTGACAGTATAAAGCATAACATCGGAAACAATTCGTATTTCTAAGTATATCCATTGTTTTTCCAAAATGGTTGTGTTTCCATTGTCTTGAATATATTTCAAGACAGTTTATTTCTACGTACATTATGTAAGTGTTATTTTGCATATAGTTTCGTTTATTGTAACGTAAGTGCATGAATGTGTACTTATTAATTTCTGTCATGTATACATGTATATTCGTATGGATAATGTGTAGTTTATTAGGGAGGCTGGCCGTAGAAGACGTGGAGAAAGGAATGTAGGTCACTAATGGATTTTAGCCATTAACCCTTCACCTCCTTGATAACGCTTATTGCATCGCCTCGTTGAACAAAGAACCGTTGTAAGCAAGTCATAACTCAACTTAGTCCTAGTACCAAGGACCCCGACAAATGAGGGGAGTTTTGTAAGACTTTCTTGCAAAAGGTTAGTTGTCCTCGTGAGACGTTACGAGACACTCAAGTAGAGGAACGTGATAGAGATCTGTGGATCAGAAGATACGTTTTTGATTCGGAGTCCCGTGATTGCTGACGACATCAGGGTTGTCCGGACAGATGAGTACAGATACATTGTATTTCTAACAATATTTATAACTACGTGTGAGGGACAGAATGAGCTCATTTAATTGAACACTCGTAGGTAGAATGTATGTTAGAAAATGTATTATTCTGTATGAGGAAGTTTTAATTTAAGGTGAGGAGAGTTTATTTAAATATTCACATATCAGCAGTTCATAAACCCCCATATAAAATATTTGCATGTATGTTTATGCATGTAATATTAATTATATTTTATTGGTAGAGGATTTAATTTTGAGATCGTGGTAGGCCTCTACTGAAGCCGTGTCAGGATTTCCGAATTTAGGGGGTTATAAGATCGAAGGGTAAATAACACACAGGAAATCCTCCACAGCTTTTGGTCCTTCGAACCGGATGAGAATTGGTGTGGTAATGGTGAAAATAGTGTACATTTTAGATAAGCTCCCACCTTGTAGGAAGTTAGTGTAAAACTCTACGGTTAAAATCGCCCACATTTCAGCGAAAACAGGTAGGAGCATTGCATGTATTTGCATGAATATTGCAAATATAACTTTGAAATTTAAGTGGTTGTTGAAATAAATAAGAGAAGCCATTTCCCACGTGGATAAAGAGTTTCTCTATCTGTGGAAACGAAATATACTTTCGTAGTTGAGCGTCCATTAAGTAATTTGGATATTAGTACCCAATTTCGGCTGGGTGAACAGTGGTTTTTAGGGATTTGTGTGTGTACATATTTCCCATTTAACGATGTCTAGAATGTCGTATTGATTCCTTTGTTTATGTAAATAAACAGAAGGTAGTGACCCACCTACTGCTAGGTGCACTGTGTCGTTTATTTGAAGAACAGTGTGGTTTGCATTACACTTTCCATTTACTGTTGCTGACTTAACAGTGTCGTTTAATTGATGAAAAGTGTGTTTTACACTTTGAGGATTGGCGTCATAAATGACGGAATGAAATAACTGTATGTTATTATCTTGAGATTTGGAAGATTGTCCTTTGATACTCTTTACAGAGTGAATGTTTGTTGCATTGTGGATGCATAAAGAAGATCGTGGATTCTTTGATGATAAAATTGCATCAATTATTTGTTTGTTGTTTTATGTTCTATTTACTTTCTCAATATGTCGGTTAAACCTGAGGCATTAAAACGCATTCGGGAATTGGTTCAACGTGATTGTGTTCAGTGTCAAACAGAACTTTCCAAAGATGATGAGACACTTGTTGTTAATTATTTAGAAAGATGTCACCATACGCTAACAGAAAGATTCGGAAGATATGATAGGAAATATGAAGAATATGTCGAGAATAAGCCCCTTAAAAAGGATTCTGAAGAGGAGGATAAAGAACATGACAATCTAGCTGAAACAGTAAATAATATTAGCTTAGCTGTCCTAGAACGGATTCGTAAGTTAGGAACTATGGAGAGTACTAGAGCTCCTAGTTCCGAGAGTTCAAGCCTCCCCAGTGGGCAACCCACACCTAAATTTCCTGAAGTAAAAATACCGCAGTTCTCTGGAAACTATGATGAATGGAACGAGTTTTGGGATACGTTTGATAGTTTAGTACATAGTACTTCTATGGCAACTATGACAAAGTTTACCATCTTGAGAAATGCCCTTAAAGGAGATGCAAAAGACACCATAAAGGGATATCCTGTTGCTAGTGAGAGTTATGATGAGTGTATTCAACAGCTACAAGCTGTTTATGCCAGCAAGGACAGGATTGTACGAAATTTAATGAGGAAATTGGTAAAAATACCAACTCCCTCTTCTAATTATTCATCACTTTTTAAGTTCAAGCAGGAAGTAGAAGCCATTACTCGAAGTCTGAAAAATTATAGAGATATGATGAACACTGATTGGGTGTTTTCAGAACTCGTGATAATGAAATTACCAGAAGATGTAGAGAACTGGATTAGCATGAAAACAGACACAAAATACCCTACATATGAAACCCTCTTGAAGGAACTGGGAAAATATGTATATCATATAGAGGGCAACAATACAAAAGGTAACACAAAGGGAGAGACCCAAACCTCCCAGAGAGATGAGATACAGTTCTATAAAAAGAATGTGGGTAGTTATGGTGCTACTGCAAATGTAGTAAATAGTAAAACAGAATGTGCATTCTGTGGTTGGCAAGGTCATAAGTCTGAACAGTGTAATAAAGTAGTAAGCATAAATGAACGCAGAGACAAATTGAGAGACAATAACAAATGTCTGAGATGTACTCAGTCAGGGCATTATGCAAATAAATGTTACACTCAGTTAAACTGTAAGAAGTGTAAGAAAAATGGTCATCATGCAGCCTTGTGTTATGAACAAGAGTCATATTTTCGTAGAAGGTTTGAAGAACCTTCATTTCTGAATGAACAGTCAGAAAATGGTTCAAGTATAGATGAGTCAAGCAATGAGCAAGAACATTCTGACTCAGAAAAGGACAAGAAACATGTTGGTGTGATGACTATGAAGGCAGTACAGAGGCAAATGGTAAAGCCGAGTTTACCTTCATGTGCTCTGCCTACTGCAAGTGGAAAAATAAGCAGCTCAAAGGGAAATCTTTGGGTAAATACTAGGTTATTCTTTGATACAGGTTCCCAGTGTTCCTTTATAACTAGGGAATTAGCTGAAAGGCTTAAATTGAGCCCAGTAGATGAAATGTCTCTTGGTATTGATGCATTTCGTTCTGAGACAAAGAGAGGAAGTTTCCCTGTTGTAAATGTAGTTATCAAATTGGGGAAAAGAAGAGCCAGAGTTAAATTACTCGTAGTTGATGACATGGTAATTAGCATCCACACCCCAGGACTAGCAAAGGCTGCAAATGTGTTAAAGTCTAATGGTCACAAGTTGGCTGATGAAGATATTTATAGTGATGTACTGGAGAACATTGGCATTGTTATTGGTGCCTTACATTTTAGTCAGTTTGTTAGTGGTATTAACAAGTGGGATGTCTATACTTTGATGGAAACACCGGGTGGTGTCATGTTGTATGGCCATATTCCTCGTGATACTCAACATGGGTCCAGTAGTGTACAAAACCAACTTGTTATGCGAGTAGGAACACAGTTATTGCCTACTACAACACAAGAGTTGATTGATGAGGCCAAAAGGCCAGTTAATAAGTTGTTGAGTGAAGAGGCCATAGAGCCTGTTAATAAGTTGTTGAGTGAAGAGGCCATAGAGCCTGTTAATAAGTTGTTGAGTGAAGAGGCCATAGAGCCTGTTAATAAGTTGTTGACTGAAGAGGCCATAGAGCCTGTTAATAAGCTGTTGATTGAGAAGGCCATAGAGCCTGTTAATAAGTTGTGGGAGCCAGAGAGTATTGGAGTAAAGCAAGAAGTGCATTACGAAGATAAAACTACACTTAGAAGTTTTACAGAGTACGTTCCCTTGAAGCCTATCCACCCTCCTCTCCTACACAATTTTCAGAGTGCCTTTGAACAAATGAAGTCTCTAATAGAACAGTTGGAGGAAATATTGGAGAATGTTCATGTGGGTAATTTGTTGGATGCTTGTACCAGTGAAGAGAAACAGTATGATATATGCAATACTGCAGATGTAGAGTGGGAAAAGGCCAAAATATCACTGCAAGCATTAAATTCCAACAATGCAAGATCTCAAAGGGTACTGGATCAGCGACTTTCTAAAGAATCTAGATCTCCTAACATATCAATCTTTAGTTTAATCTGGAATATAAATACAGACAAGTTGTCGTTGAAAGGTCTGAAGGCTAGAGATGAAGTGCTGACAAAACAGAAACTTCTGTCACTGATGGGTATATTTTTGGACCCCTTAGGTCTAATATCACCCTTACTAAGAAGAGGAAAAATTCTTATTCAGAGAGCTTGGTCTGAAAAGCTCTCATGGGAATATCTGTTGTCAGAAGTATACGGAGAGGAATCATCAAATTATGAAAGATCTGAACGTCAAGCTGCCCAAAGGGTTAAAGAATTGTGGGCAAGTATAATCATTGATGATAAGTTGTAGTACTGATGGGGAGACCCCCCATTTTTTCCTTTTTGGAGGGGCCCAGGATGTCTTGAATATATTTCAAGACAGTTTATTTCTACGTACATTATGTAAGTGTTATTTTGCATATAGTTTCGTTTATTGTAACGTAAGTGCATGAATGTATACTTTTAGACTTAGCATGTGTACTTATTAATTTCTGTCATGTATACATGTATATTCGTATGGATAATGTGTAGTTTATTAGGGAGGCTGGCCGTAGAAGACGTGGAGAAAGGAATGTAGGTCACTAATGGATTTTAGCCATTAACCCTTCACCTCCTTGATAACGCTTATTGCATCGCCTCGTTGAACAAAGAACCGTTGTAAGCAAGTCATAACTCAACTTAGTCCTAGTACCAAGGACCCCGACAAATGAGGGGAGTTTTGTAAGACTTTCTTGCAAAAGGTTAGTTGTCCTCGTGAGACGTTACGAGACACTCAAGTAGAGGAGCGTGATAGAGATCTGTGGATCAGAAGATACGTTTTTGATTCGGAGTCCCGTGATTGCTGACGACATCAGGGTTGTCCGGACAGATGAGTACAGATACATTGTATTTCTAACAATATTTATAACTACGTGTGAGGGACAGAATGAGCTCATTTAATTGAACACTCGTAGGTAGAATGTATGTTAGAAAATGTATTATTCTGTATGAGGAAGTTTTAATTTAAGGTGAGGAAAGTTTATTTAAATATTCACATATCAGCAGTTCATAAACCCCCATATAAAATATTTGCATGTATGTTTATGCATGTAATATTAATTATATTTTATTGGTAGAGGATTTAATTTTGAGATCGTGGTAGGCCTCTACTGAAGCCGTGTCAGGATTTCCGAATTTAGGGGGTTATAAGATCGAAGGGTAAATAACACACAGGAAATCCTCCACATCCATTATGCAGTTAGCAAGTTAAGAGGAGTGATCGAAGTAAATTTCTGGTGAGTATTTTTGCTTTGAGTCTGCCACCCTCCTTACGAGGGGGATTGTAGCAATTGTATATGTAATTATGGAAATGTGAAAAGATATATACTAAATAAAATTTGTGTCAACTTCCAATAGAAGATAAATCATACAAAACTTCTTAGTACAGTGAAGACATCTTTAATCTACCATCGTAGTAGAAAAATGTTATAAATATTTTACAGGTCTGAATGGAGCACGCATTCCTTTTTTTTTTTTTTTTTTTTTAGATTCTCCACCCACGGATGGGTGGAACGGGTCATGGAGGACCCAACCAGCACAGGCCCCAACCCCCACTGTGGTGACCAGCCACAGCAGTAACCTCACCAGTAAACAGCTTAAACTCTCTTGCCTGGACGAGGCGCAATCCGTCGACCTTGTGAATGCGAGGCCAGCGCGTTACCACTGTACTAGCCAGGAGGCTAGCATGCAATCCAGGGCAGCAAATTGAGCGCTGACAGGTTGCATGACCATGGTCCATGTGTTTCATTCTTGTAATAGATGTTTTATTAATTACGCTGCAGTTTTTAGCCCATTTTTTCTTTGTTTTTTTTGGCATTCAGGAGCAAGGGTGTATTTAGAGTTATAAATAAAAAAGTTTTGTATATAAGTACCTTATAGCTGTTCTTTCAAGAATACTACAATATTGGGGAGAAATAATGATAATTATTGTACTAGAGTTGAATTGGCTGTGTGTGTGATTGTTGTGTAAAAGAAAATTGCGATATATATATATATATATATATATATATATATATATATATATATATATATATATATATATATTATATATATATATATATATATATATATATATATATAATATGGGCCACGTTAGTTCAGTGGTAGAGAACAGAAGTTGTGAAGTGACGAGGTTGACCCGTCTTTTGGGCATGGGAAGGATATCCAGCCATACTCCCCCAGCTCCAAGCAGGTCTGTGTCCAGCCCCAATCATTGGGACTTCGTAGTGAAAAAAAAAAAGTGGAAGAACTAAGCACCATACTGCTATGCTTAATAATATGACCGTAGGTTAAATGTCACTGTGACAGTTCGTTCTGTTTCATGCACTGCTCTGATTTCCTGGATGTTAAGGCGTCGACTGGATTACAGCCCTTGCACTGTTCTCTCTTTCCTGGACGTTAAGGCCTTGTGGATTACATGTTAGCAATTACTGATGACTTGCCCATGGTACTTAGTACTGAAGTTAATTTCATTCATATGCAAAACATACATTTTGTGTTTTATATCAGGGAAAACTTAGGTAGATTTTTGTCTTTGCAAAATCAAGGCTGGGACATATCCATTGAACTTGAATGTTATGTTTTCTTCTTCTTCGTCTACATCTTCTCCCACTTTTATGTGGGGTCGATGTTATGTAATTAGTGATATTTGAGAGACTGTAGTGTGTATAGACAACAACAACCACAGTCCATAACCATTTACTCACTGGTTGCTCACTTCCATATAAACACCTGGTGGTAAAGAGGTAGTGTCTTCCCCTCATGGGATAAGGGACTTGGATCTTATAATCAGGTTTTTTTTTAGTACTTTAGCTATGTAAAATCCAATTATTAATATCATATACCAAGCAACAATCCCAGCTGGAAAAATCCAGAAGGACTATAAACCAGATGGCTTTGGCAGCAAATCGCCGAAGAAAAGGAAAAAGAGAAGACAAGAAAAATATATATAAAATGGTACAACTCAATATTGCAATAATGACATTATTATTATATGAAGGAATCACATCTAGAGCACTTGCTTCAGCTGGAGCAGAAATTTTCCACCCTTCAGATGTTATAAAAATATATACTGTATACAGTATATATTTTTTTACCATCATGCCTATATAACAATTCATAAACTACTGTATATCTTAATTGGCTTCACTGTCTCTTATTTCTACCGATTGAATTGAGTAGTTAATTGAGGATCAGTGATTTCCTATAGGTCTTAATGATTATTTAGCCATTATCTGGGGATCACTGGCTTCATGTGATTGGAAAGGGGGGTTGAGTTCCGGGTACATGGTAGGTATATAGTCTGGCTTTAGTGCTATCGCTGTTCCTTGCCTCTTCTTTTCATTGCAGACCTTTAACCCCTCTATCAGTGGAGAACTGTACTCATTCTTATATCCATCAGTGTTAGTAAATATAGTTGAAGTATAGTTCAAAATTGCATAGTCCACTACAATAAAAAAAAAATAATAAAACTCGGTTCTATATGTAACTAAACATTCTCTCTCTCTCTCTCTCTCTCTCTCTCTCTCTCTCTCTCTCTCTCTCTCTCTCTCTCTCTCTCTCTCTCTCTCTCTCTCTCTCTCTCTCTCTCTCTCTCTCTCTCTCTCTCTAATTATATGTACAGGAAATGAAGGAAATGCCAAAATAATTAGAGCGACACCACCCACGTAGGAGTATATATATATATATATATATATATATATATATATATATATATATATATATATATATATATATATATATATATATATATATATATATATATATATATATATATATATATATATATATATATTAAGTATGCATGTATGTGTATATATGTACATATATATGTATGTATATTACTTTAAATTGTAATGAAGCTGTAGAGCTAATATTAAAGCTTAATTAAAAAAAAAATCGTGAATTCTATATTAAGAGAAATTGGAATACGAAAGAGGGGAGTCACTGAAGTCCGGAAGTAGCAATAATAAAAAAATCCAAACATATATATTTATCTAAACAATGGAAATAAGATATTTCTTAAAAAAAAAACAAAAAAAAACATATATGTGGAGGATTTCCTGTGTGTTATTTACCCTTCGATCTTATAACCCCCTAAATTCGGAAATCCTGACACGGCTTCAGTAGAGGCCTACCACGATCTCAAAATTAAATCCTCTACCAATAAAATATAATTAATATTACATGCATAAACATACATGCAAATATTTTATATGGGGGTTTATGAACTGCTGATATGTGAATATTTAAATAAACTCTCCTCACCTTAAATTAAAACTTCCTCATACAGAATAATACATTTTCTAACATACATTCTACCTACGAGTGTTCAATTAAATGAGCTCATTCTGTCCCTCACACGTAGTTATAAATATTGTTAGAAATACAATGTATCTGTACTCATCTGTCCGGACAACCCTGATGTCGTCAGCAATCACGGGACTCCGAATCAAAAACGTATCTTCTGATCCACAGATCTCTATCACGTTCTTCTACTTGAGTGTCTCGTAATGCCCCACGAGAACAACAAATTATAAACTTATAAGCACTGTCAACAAACACAGTAAGAATGAGTGCCTCGTAGCATCTCACGACGGCAACTAAGAATAAACTTATAAGCACTGTCAACAAACACAGTAAGAATGAGTGCCTCGTAGCATCTCACGAGTACAACTAAGAATAAACTTATAAGCACTGTCAACAAACACAGTAAGAATGAGTGCCTCGTAGCATCTCACGAGTACAACTAATTATTAGTAAGAAAGTCCCACAAACTCCTCTAGTTTGTTGGGGTCCTTGGTACTAGGACTAAGTTGAGTTATGACTTGCTTACAACAGTTCTTTGTTCAACGAGGCGATGCAATAAGCGTTATCAAGGAGGTGAAGGGTTAATGGCTAAAATCCATTAGTGACCTACATTCCTTTCTCCACGTCTTCTACGGCCAGCCTCCCTAACAAACTACACATTATACATACGAATATACGTGTATACATGATAGAACTTAATAAGTATACATGCTAAGTCTAAAAGTATACATTCATGCACTTACGTTACAATAAACGAAACTATATGCAAAATAACACTTACATAATGTACGTAGAAATAAACTGTCTTGAAATATATTCAAGACATCCTGGGCCCCTCCAAAAAGGAAAAAATGGAGGGTCTCCCCATCAGTACTACAATTTATCATCAATGATTAAGCGTGCCCACAATTCTTTAACCCTTTGGGCAGCTTGACGTTCATATCTTTCATAATTTGATGATTCCTCTTCGTATACTTCTGACAACAGATATTCCCATGAGAGCTTTTCAGACCAAGCTCTCTGAATAAGAATTTTCCCTCTTCTTAGTAAGGGTGATATTAGACCTAAGGGGTCCAAAAATATACCCACCAGTGACAGAAGTTTCTGTTTGGTCAGCACTTCATCTCTAGCCTTCAGACCTTTCAACGACAACTTGTCTGTATTTATATTCCAGATTAAACTAAAGATTGATACGTTAGGAGATCTAGATTCTTTAGAAAGTCGCTGATCCAGTACCCTTTGAGGTCTTGCATTGTTGGAATTCAATGCTTGCAGTGATATTTTGGCCTTTTCCCACTCTACATCTGCAGTATTGCATATATCATACTGTGTCTCTTCACTGGTACAAGCATCCAACAAATTACCCACATGAACATTCTCCAATATTTCCTCCAACTGTTCTATTAGAGACTTCATTTGTCCAAAGGCACTCTGAAAATTGTGTAGGAGAGGAGTGTGGATAGGCTTCAAGGGAACGTACTCTGTAAAACTTCTAAGTGTAGTTTTATCTTCGTAATGCACTTCTTGCTTTACTCCTATACTCTCTGGCTCCCACAACTTATTAACAGGCTCTATGGCCTCTTCACTCAACAACTTATTAACAGGCTCTATGGCCTCTTCACTCAACAACTTATTAACTGGCCCTTTGGCCTCATCAATCAACTCTTGCGTTGTAGTAGGCATTAACTGTGTTCCTACTCGCATAACAAGTTGGTTTTGTACACTACTGGACCCATGTTGAGTATCACGAGGAATATGGCCATACAACATGACACCACCTGGTGTTTCCATCAAAGTATAGACATCCCACTTGTTAATACCACTAACAAACTGACTAAAATGTAAGGCACCAATAACAATGCCAATGTTGTCAAGTACATCACTATCAATATCTTCATCGGCCAACTTGTGACCATTAGACTTTAACACATTTGCAGCCTTTGCTAGTCCTGGAGTGTGGATGCTAATTACCATGTCATCAACTACGAGTAATTTAACTCTGGCTCTTCTTTTCCCCAATTTGATAACTACATTTACAACAGGAAAACTTCCTTTCTTCGTCTCAGAACGAAATGCATCAATACCAAGAGACATTTCATCTACTGGGCTTAATTTAAGCCTTTCAGCTAATTCCCTAGTTATAAAGGAACACTGGGAACCTGTATCAAAGAATAACCTAGTGCTTACCCAAAGATTTCCCTTTGAGCTGCTTATTTTTCCACTTGCAGTAGGCAGAGCACATGAAGGTAAACTCTGCTTCACCATTTGCCTCTGTACTGCCTTCATAGTCATCACACCAACATGTTTCTTGTTCTTTCCTGAGTCAGAATGTTCTTGCTCATTGCTTGACTCATCTATATTTGAACCATTTTCTGACTGTTCATTCAGAAATGAAGGTTCTTCAAACCTTCTACGAAAATATGACTCTTGTTCATAACACAAGGCTGCATGATGACCATTTTTCTTACACTTCTTACACTTTAACTGAGTGTAACATTCATTTGCATAATGCCCTGACTGAGTACATCTCAGACATTTGTTATTGTTTCTCAATTTGTCTCTGCGTTCGTTTATACTAACTACTTTATTACACTGTTCAGACTTATGACCTTGCCAACCACAGAATACACATTCTGTTTTACTATTTACTACCTTTGCAGTAGCACCATAACTACCCACATTCTTTTTATAGGACTGGGTCTCATCTCCCTGGGAGGTTTGGGTCTCTCCCTTTGTGTTATCTTTAGTGAAGTTGCCTTCTATATAATATACATATTTTCCCAGTTCCTTCAAGAGGGTTTCATATGTAGGATATTTTGTGTCTATTTTCATGCTAATCCAGTTCTCAACATCTTTTGGCAATTTCATCATCACGAGTTCTGAAAACACCCAATCAGTGTTCTTCATGTCTCTATAATTTTTCAGACTTCGAGTAATGGCTTCTACTTCCTGCTTGAACTTAAAAAGTGATGAATAATTAGAAGAAGGAGTTGGTAACTGTACCAATTTCCTCACTAAATTTCGTACAATTCTGTTCTTGCTGGCATAAACAGCTTGTAACTGTTGAATGCATTCATCATAACTCTCACTAGCAACAGGATATCCCTTTATGGTGTCTTTTGCATCTCCTTTAAGGGCATTTCTCAAGATGGTAAACTTTGTCATAGTTGGCATAGAAGTATTATGTACTAAACTATCAAACGTGTCCCAAAACTCGTTCCATTCATCATAGTTTCCAGAGAACTGTGGTATTTTTATTTCAGGAAATTTGGGTGTGGGTTGCCCACTGGGGAGGCTTGAACTCTCGGAACTAGGAGCTCTAGTACTCTCCATAGTTCCTAACTTACGAATCCGTTCTAGGACAGCTAAGCTAATATTATTTACTGTTTCAGCTAGACTGTCATGTTCTGTATCCTCCTCTTCAGAATCCCTTTTAATGGGCTTATACTCGATATATTCTTCATATTTCCTATCATATCTTCCGAATCTTTCTGTTAGCGTATGATGACATCTTTCTAAATAATTAACAACAAGTGTCTCATCATCTTTGGCAAGTTCTGTTTGACACTGAACACAATCACGTTGAACCAATTCCCGAAGGCGTTTTAATGCCTCAGGTTTAACCGACATATTGAGAAAGCAAATAGAACATAAAACAACAAACAAATAGTTGATGCAATTTTATCATCAAAGAATCCACGATCTTCTTTATACATCCACAATGCAACAAACATTCACTCTGTAAAGAGTATCAAAGGACAATCTTCCAAATCTCAAGATAATAACATACAGTTATTTAATTCCGTCAATTATGACGCCAATCCTCAAAGTGTAAAACACACTTTTCATCAATTAAACGACACTGTTAAGTCAGCAACAGTAAATGGAAAGTGTAATGCAAACCACACTGTTCCTCAAACGACACTGTGCACCTAGCAGTAGGTGGGTCACTACCTTCTGTTTATTTACGTAAACAAAGGAATCAATACGACATTCTAGATATCGTTAAATGGGAAATATGTAAACACACAAATCCCTAAAAACCACTGTTCACCCAGCCGAAATTGGGTACTAATATCCAAATTACTTAATGGACGCTCAACTACGAAAGTATATTTCGTTTCCACAGATAGAGAAACGCTTTATCCACGTGGGAAATGGGTTCTCTTATTTATTTCAACAACCATTTAAATTTCAAAGTTATATTTGCAATATTCATGCAAATACATGCAATGCTCCTCCCTGTTTTCGCTGAAATGTGGACGATTTTAACCGTAGAGTTTTGCACTAACTTCTTACAAGGTGGGAGCTTATCTAAAATGTACACTATTTTCACCACTACCACACCAATTCTCATCCGGTTCGAAGGACCAAAAGCTGTGGAGGATTTCCTGTGTGTTATTTACCCTTCGATCTTATAACCCCCTAAATTCGGAAATCCTGACACGGCTTCAGTAGAGGCCTACCACGATCTCAAAATTAAATCCTCTACCAATAAAATATAATTAATATTACATGCATAAACATACATGCAAATATTTTATATGGGGGTTTATGAACTGCTGATATGTGAATATTTAAATAAACTCTCCTCACCTTAAATTAAAACTTCCTCATACAGAATAATACATTTTCTAACATACATTCTACCTACGAGTGTTCAATTAAATGAGCTCATTCTGTCCCTCACACGTAGTTATAAATATTGTTAGAAATACAATGTATCTGTACTCATCTGTCCGGACAACCCTGATGTCGTCAGCAATCACGGGACTCCGAATCAAAAACGTATCTTCTGATCCACAGATCTCTATCACGTTCTTCTACTTGAGTGTCTCGTAATGCCCCACGAGAACAACAAATTATAAACTTATAAGCACTGTCAACAAACACAGTAAGAATGAGTGCCTCGTAGCATCTCACGACGGCAACTAAGAATAAACTTATAAGCACTGTCAACAAACACAGTAAGAATGAGTGCCTCGTAGCATCTCACGAGTACAACTAAGAATAAACTTATAAGCACTGTCAACAAACACAGTAAGAATGAGTGCCTCGTAGCATCTCACGAGTACAACTAATTATTAGTAAGAAAGTCCCACAAACTCCTCTAGTTTGTTGGGGTCCTTGGTACTAGGACTAAGTTGAGTTATGACTTGCTTACAACAGTTCTTTGTTCAACGAGGCGATGCAATAAGCGTTATCAAGGAGGTGAAGGGTTAATGGCTAAAATCCATTAGTGACCTACATTCCTTTCTCCACGTCTTCTACGGTCAGCCTCCCTAACAAACTACACATTATACATACGAATATACGTGTATACATGATAGAACTTAATAAGTATACATGCTAAGTCTAAAAGTATACATTCATGCACTTACGTTACAATAAACGAAACTATATGCAAAATAACACTTACATAATGTACGTAGAAATAAACTGTCTTGAAATATATTCAAGACAATATATATATATATATATATATATATATATATATATATATATATATATATATATATATATATATATATATATATATATATATATATATATATATATATATATAAGGTCAGACGATTTTGATGCAATATGGTCTAATTGCGCGAAAAATAAGATAATTTTGGAAATAAGTATTTTGAAGGATATAGAAGACAAAATATAACATGAAAAAACGATGATCTTTTAATGAATAAGTATCATGCAGGAAAAATACAAAATAAAATAAAATATAAAAATGTAATAACTTTTTAAATTAATAAGTATTTTGAAAGAAGAAGAAAGGAAATGCATATAGAAAATACGATAATTTTGGAAAAATCCTACGATGGTGAATGTTGTCATATACGCCTCGAGGTGTACATCTGGCACCTTAAGCCGAGGCAGGAAAGGAAGGAGTTGTAGAGTTTTATTGTTATAATGATTGTGAACGTAATAATCATATCTCCCAAGTGTTAAGAACCTCATGTGAAGCATGGCGGCGATATTGTGGTGAGTCCCGAGGTTGTGGAAGGGTTATGGAGAGGTTAATTGAAGGGTTATTAGGTTAATAAAGGTGGGAGGGGTCGTGTGAATCTTGCCCCCACACCGATAATATAAACAATAAAAAAAAAATCGTGGTTACTTTAGCACTAAGCGGTTGGTTTAGGGCACCGTGCCCGGAACATTTAAGGGTATTAAATGAGAGATTTTAAAACTAATTGAAAAAAAGTAGCATATTTTGTTTTATAAAATCTAATCCTCTGTGTCTAGCAAGGTACCGTACATGTACCATAGCACCATGTCTTGGGGCATCAGGGCCTAAAACGTTATGTAAACATTATGTTTTAAACTGCTTTTACCTATACCGAAAAAAGTAATATATTATTTTCCCTAATTGCTTTGTTTTGTGTTTGTGTGTTTATATCAAGTACCGTAGGGGCATACTCTAATTTTCGGTACCCACTAACCTAGGGCATCATGCCTTAAGCAGTTTAAGGGTATAATTAAGCTGCTTTTACCCATATTGGAAAAGCAGCACATATTCTCTTAACAGATGTGGGTATAAATTCGTTTCATGCACCCATTCTAACCTAACTACTAACCTAACCTAGCCCAAGGAATCAGTTCAACTCACATAAGAACCCCAAACATACCTTAACAGGATGAATTTGGAATAGAATTTAGGAAGGTTGAAAAATGAATCTTTGTTACTTTTTCTTCGATTGGCGTCAGTTACCTGCTAAGCATTGGTAACAGACATTCGCATATTGAAATTTAGATTTATTTATGTAGCCTCTGTCTCTTAGTTAATTTAGATTAATACCCTCAAATGTTAGGGTAAATAAGCAGTTTAGGTAATGGAGGGTTTGGGGACAGAGCACCCTGTGTAAGTAAAGTATTTATGAAGTTTACTCAGGTAAATGATTCAGATACCGAAGTGTGGTTTTTCTAATGATATTCTGGTAAATATTTACTTTCACACCTCCAGAGAAAATCTCTTGAATATTACTATTATAGGTTTGATTAGGTGAGTAAGGTTAGCCTACCCCAAATTAAAAATTATTTGATGATGAGCATTTTTTTTTTTTTTTTTTTTTTAGTTACTGGAGATATTTTTACTCTCTTTGTTCTAAACCAGCTCTGAATTAGGGACCAAGTTAGCAGACCCTAAGCCAGTACCATCTCTTCCGGATGCAGTACGTTCCTCTGTCACACCTAATACCCTAATGCCCTCCCTCACCACATCCACAAATCGAGTTCCCATTTGGTACTCTGAGATACTTGGACTTTTTTTTTATTTTTTTATTGTCAAGAAGCTTACTGCTGAGTAGGTATAATTAGTGTACATAAGGTCTGGTTTTTCTTACGCACCTTATGTTTTCAAACCTGAAAGTATACCATATAGTGGAGAATTCTTCATTTTGCATTCATTACATTTCCAAATCTGTAGTATATGATGATACAGACTTGGGGACATGGTGAGAGAGATGAGACTGAAATGGTTTGGGCATGTTCCGATGAGGGATGAGGAGTATGTTGAGAGAAGGCTGCTGAGGATGGAACTGCCAGGTAGAAGGGGGAAGGTAGGCCAGAGAGGAGATTTGTGGATGTGGTGATGGAGGACATTAGGGTGTTAGGTGTGACAGAGGAGGATGCAGAGGATAAGGCGATATGGAGACGATTAATCCACTGTGGCGACCCCTGACGGGAGGAGCCTAAAGATTTGATTGATTTTATAATAAGGAAGAGGTTTTGGAGGGAGAAAATATTGCTTTTATGCACAGCTATTGACTGTATGTTTTGTTCGTGTTGCAATTTTTATTTCTGTTCTTTTTCATAGTTTACCCATTGTATTTATGGTGATTGTTCATGATTGTTATGTATTGCCAAGATAGATCTCATTCATGCGACGTGCCATGCAGGTTAGTGTGGCTTTTAGTATGGTGCAGAAGAGCCAGTTTGTAATATACTGGACAAAGGGTGTTAAATTATTTCTTTTCCACCACCAGTTACTCTATAATATTAATTTATAGGTGCTATTTAGTTTAGCACAGTGCGGTTAAATTGGTGCTCTATATTTTTCTCTAAGTCTCTTTCTACTTTAATATTCAATTATGATCTACCCAATTATCTGTTAGAGAGGATTATAAAACTGGAAGTCTTGAGTAGTAGTAACCCATAAGTATATATATTTAGGGTCTAGAATCAGTAATAGGTGCAGGAATTGGACTTTCTTTAGACGATGCAGATTTCTTTCCTTAGTCTCACTCGTATATTTTTTAATGCACGGCATATCCTCTCGCTGCATTTTACACACATCAAAGTTTCTTTAAGAAACAGATATTTTGTTAGAATATCTGGCTCTTTTGGAATAACCCTTGGCATCTCAGTTGATATAGTGCTTGGCTGCCACGTAGGCACCTGCCTTACAACCCTGCAAGGTAGTTCTCACGGTATCCTTTTACTATACCTTCATGGTGACAAACTCAAGCAGAAAAGCTTGATGAATACACCATTAGATGTGTTGAGTCAGATGAGGAACATATTCTTAACACGTTAGCTCTATTGTCAGGGATACCATCTTACAGCTGTCAAGTGCAGCTATAAATATATAAGCAAGGGTGCACCTCAGATAAAGAAATATCTTCTCTATGTTGATAATTCTTGTCATTTTATGGTTTTCCTCTTTGTGGTAGGCTTTGACACCATATCTGTCTCATAAGCTGCTCATAAATCTCTTGAGTTCATATTTGATTTTATTATTCTAATGAAGCTTAAGTTACTCACTCCTTCCTTGACAAGACATGTGTAGATCTTACCCAATCCTTTAGAGGTTATTGTTTGAAATATCTAGTATCCTGTCATTGCCATCCAATGGCGATATTGTAGAAAATGTTGATGCTATTCCTAAAGCAGCCATTTATTAGGTTGATGGAATGGATCTGAAAAGTGCTGATATAATGTTCTAGCAAAATAGACAATAACTAGGGGAACTTCGTATTAAAGTAGTCAGAGTTGTATAGAGTCTGGTACCAGCGTGCCTCTGATTGGCTGAGAAAAGGGGGAAGATTTAATGGGCTTTCCATCATCTGTGCCAGTGTTCCTCTTGTTAAAAGGGTTCATCATCGTGTATATTGTGGATTTCTTAGTTCTCTGTGTTAGTAATGGGCTGGTCCTTATATGCAGATTATTTTTTTCTGTGATGATGGTTGGAAATTGGTGATGGTTTTGATGATGATAGCATGGAAGGAATCAACTTTGGGACAGTATATAGAGATCTTCTAAAATTTGCAGTCACCGAGAATCTTGTTATTTATGTACTGTATTTCTAGTTTCTTCCCCCCCCCTTTTTTTTTTAAACCAAGAAATATTACATAAAGAGAAGCATCATCGGCACCTGGAATTTCTGGAAGCTCTTTGTGTACATGCGTTCGCTCCATACATTTTATTAATGCTCCTTATTACAGAATAAACTATTATACATTATCTTTATGTAATGACAGCAATAGCACAGTGGTGTGAGTTCTCGATTTGGGAAGTTACAAACTCATGTTCGACCCCACAACGAGGCATTAGAAAGGGCAGCCACCCGTAATTTTCTGTCTCATTCAGATGGGGGTTAATATTGACACATTAATTGGCAATCATTACATTTATATAATATGCTATTAAAGTGATGAGTCCTAAACTCTCACTAATATATTTTTTCCCAACCCATAATTCAGCTTTTTATAATATGTAGCTTTGCTCTCTTTTGCAAAAAATTGAGAAAAAAGTAAACATGTTTGTAGATATAGGTTTCAACATATGCTATGTTAAACACAGTATATTAAGGGGAATTTGTTTAATTATTGTTTTTGATAATTATAGTTATAAGCTATTGATATAGACTTTATTTTAGATATCTGTTACAGCATTTTTACGAATGTTTAATATAGTATATTTACTGTAATTAATTTGTTGTTTTTTATTATGACATTTATAACCTATTCTTCTACCATAATGTTCTCATAATAGGAAATATATAATTTAAGATCTAACAGGATGAGCTTCCTGTTTTCATATCTTTTCACTTTTAATATTCCCACAATAGGCAAGTTTTCCCTTTATTCCAAGAAATCAACTTGCTGTTTAGATGTATTTTCTAACTCTTTAAGTATTGCTTTTATTGTTCATGATTAAAAGAAAATATTTTGAAAATATTTTGACAAAAACTGCTAACATTTGATCTTAAGCAGTAAAGATGTTGCTTGTGAAACAATACCTGGTAACATCGTGACCGCTCCTCCATCTGCTCTTCTCTTCCATACCTGTTTTTCCTGAGTGTATAGTGCAAGAGATCTACCATTGTTCTACCATATTAGTTAGTATAGTGAATAAACCTACCAATTGTTCGTGGGCTAGTAAATGTCAAATGCTACTGTCAGATTCTCGTGCCCCTTGGGAAGAAGCTTGATGACTGTCAGTGATGCCTGTCCAGGCTGTAATGCAGTACCTCATAAAGTCAGACTCATTATGAGAGAGTACACTGTTTACAACCTCATATACCAACAACGCAACATATACTCTCTTAGTGCTCTGTGGGAAATCCCAGGATTGGCAGTGGCTTGCCTTTAGGACTCGGACTGTTCTGCCTGGCAGCTTTGGCTACAGCGACAACAAGAACAACTATGAGAATCTTTAATAAGTGAAAATTTTACTTTTTCATCATGTACAGTCACGCATAAATTCAGTTATGCAAGTATGGTCAACTAGTATCTACAGTAAAACCATCTAATCCTGGATTTCTATTGGTAAATTATAATTCTATTTCATATGGCTGGAAAATGGTATTGCAAAGTCGTATTTATATAAAACACTTTTCTATAGCATATCGAATGCCATAGTGTGACTAAATCTACTACACATATAAAAGATCACATGTGACTTAAGCAGTGCTAGGACAGCTGCCCCCTGGAAATATTTGCTTTTATTCCAATATATATATCTGGCAGTCATGGCCTGGTGGTAAGTCATGTATCTTTGATTTGTCAAGTCGACAGTTTGAGACCTGCCTCGGTGTGAGGTTAGAGAGGACATTCACTTATGATAACAGACACACTGCCACGACCAAATTCCTTTGAAAGAAGGCACCGCCCTAGTCCTTAATAGAAAAGGGAGTCTGTGATGTAAAACTGAATCATTCCAATTTATAAATAGATTAAAATCACTTACATTGCAAACTTTAACCTAACCTAACCTAAATCTTATATTTGGACACTTCTCCTTATTGGAGAATGAATGGGACAATTTTCTGTGGGCATTTGTTCTATGGGACACTTGTTGAGCGAAATACGTGAGGTAGTTATCCAGGGGCCGTAGTCCTTGCGACAGGTGTCCGGACACCAACTGAAACTAACTGAGTAATATCTAATAGGTCATGGGCCTAGTGTTTTTAAAGAGGAATCTCAGAGACCATCATATTTATTAATAAATATACCAATAGGTTACATTGTTCAGTTATATCTCTTCAGAGGTTGGAATAGTTATTAATTAATGCCTCGATGGTCATAGCATGCAACCTATATCCTCATTTTACTAATTGATATCTCAGAAGATATTGTTTATGTTAAGTAATACCTCATAAGTCGTATATTTAACTGGATGTTGTGAAGATGAGTAATCCATAGAAGTTATATAACCCCACATATGTTTAGGTTAGGTTAGGTTAGGTAACATGCTATGTAAGTATGAATAACCCAAGAGCATCCTGGGGTTACTCTTCTTTTCAAGATATTTTTTAATACAGTACGTACTTCCCTCTTGTTTTCCGCAGTTGAGGCGCAAGATGCGGGAGTAAGGACCAGGTGCAATGAGAGTATGGATCAGTGGCTACTGAGTGACATCTTAGAATGCTCAGTGTGCCTGGAAGAGCTCGGCTCCTCCTCGAGGGTCTTACCCTGCCAACACACCTTCTGTCGCAGATGTCTTGATGATATAGTGCACACCCATAAGGTAAAACCTGACCTCACAAAATGCTATATGCAGGTGTAAACAGTTATATTGCTATCTTGTATGATCATTGTTTCCCCATTTGGGGAGATAAGAATACCTCCTCCATTTTCCCCCTGCGTGTCTTAAAAGCCGACTAAATGTAATGAAGCGAGGGGACTGGGAAGCCTCTCCTTTCCATAGCCTCTCATAAAGAGTCAAGTGCTTTGACTTGCCACCCCCTTTATAAGGGGGATTATGGCTTTTGTATATAACTATGCGGCTGTTGTATATATATTATTTAGTAAAGTATTTTGTGAGACATAAGTTGTTTAAATGAGAATTACGGATATAAACATTTGGTATTTTATTGTTATATTTTATTCTCTTATTACAGGTATATCTCGCCTTACGTTGTTTTAACCTTCATCATTGTCGACTTTTATATAGTTATTGTTGATAATTATAGGGAAAAATAATCATACTATCATTACTAGTATATGCAACTCTGTATCGGTCAGCAAAAAATATTAAAAACCTGTACAAATATAAAATCACCTAAATAACATTAAAAAAGTTGCAAAATCACTTAAAAATAATGTCATGAGCTATAAGATAATGTATGAAATAATTAAAATGCTTAAAAATGTTTAAAATATAGTACAGTATATAGTAGTTATTAAATCAGCACAAACGTTGAAGTGTCTTATAATTTGTTGTAAAAGTTAAGTTTTAGGGTTGTTTTGGGGGTTTATAGGGGGATCCAAGTTGTTTTAAAAGGGTTTATTCGACAAATTATGAGTCTTGTAACAAATTGATGATGTAAAGCAAGGTATGACAGTACATTTTTCTAGGTAAACATCAAGTTTTAAATGTGAATTTCAAATGTAAACTTTTATGTTTTATATAAAGAGGTATATACAGGTATGTATATATTTATAGTTTTTATGCTTAGATGTAAAGGATAAAATTTTTTGTAAAAGGAGGCCAGTTACTAGTTGTTGTTTAAGTACAGTGTATACCTATTTCTTTTCTTTGGTAGAGAGATTTGTATGAATATATCAGCTTAAAATGAACATATTTTTAACTTTTGTTAGTGCTGATTTAATTAATTTATACAGTGATTTATTTTAAGAATATCTTTAGGATTTGTAGGCATTATCATCATCTTTCATTGGCAACTGTTTTATTATTATTTCAGTATAAGGTATTAAGTTGTCTAATCCTATACATTTCCTCAACCACAGGAGCTAAGATGCCCAGAATGTCGGGTGCTGGTCGAGGTGCCGGTGGACGAACTACCACCAAACATATTACTGATGCGCATTTTAGAGAGTATGAAAAGCATCCCTCGGGCTTCCTTCAATCAGTCCGCAAAGCCTTCCCAAGTGTTACCTCATCCTAGCCAACCTCCTGGTCGTCTCGATCCGTTAGAAGGTCCCCCTCTTACTCAAGCGCCTCCCCCTCCTACTTTACAAAACTTCCCTGTATCCACGAGCGCCAACACCACTTCCTCCGCGGGGTCGTCCTTAAGCATAGACACTTCCACGTATACGGGAGTGAGGTTACCGAGGCTCTCTTCTCTTTCGGTGAGTGGAAATGGGGGAGAAAGTTTGGGAAGCCTTTATAGTGGCAGTATTACCAGCAGCTCATTAGGTTATGGAGGAGGAGGAACTCTAGGCCGTGAAGGGAACGCTAATCAAAGTGGACAAGGTGGTGGGGTATTGAGTGGACTCTCTCATATTAACCTGGGCTTAAGCCTTTCCTCCTCATCTTCAACATCATCGGTTGTTCATCCGCCGACGTCGCTCCTTGGCGGGACGCTCCAGAGACAGTCCAGCGGACCACAGCCATGTGCAAAAGCCCTCTATAATTATGAGAGGAAAGAGGCTCGAGACCTGAGCTTCAAGAAGGGAGATATTATCAACCTCCGAAAGAAGATCGATTCCAATTGGTTCCAAGGGGAACTTAATGGGCAAATTGGATTTTTCCCTGCATCGTATGTTCAGGTATGATTGCTTTCCCTATCCCATGTCAGTACATCAGTTCTAGTGAGTACACCTTGTGTGAGGTCATGGTAAAACAGTATTTGCTTAAACTGGGCATTGTTAAGTGCATAAATAGTTGCTTTGTAGGTCTTGTATAAATGTATGATTACTTGATAAAGCAGTGACCTCTGTTGAATGTCATTTAAAAAGATATGTTTTATAATATCGTTAAAACTCCTCTGACTTGTTCAGAACCTCATTACATTTGTAATTTCTTTATTTTTTCAGATCATAACCCCATTGCCAAGCCATATACCCCTTTGTAAGGCATTGTACGACTTCAAGATGACCAATGACGAGGAACGAGACTGTTTGACTTTCAGTAAGGTGAGAAGTGATGCTTTGTAGTTTTTATTTTTCAATGTGACACTGGGACAGGCTAAATAAAATTTCCCTCATCTGGCCTGGTCACTAGAAAACATTTAAGAAAGAGTAGCTGCTTAAGGAGAAGGCAGAAATAAGAATGATACAAAAAAAAAAAAAAGTTGAAAGAATAGTCAAAGTAATGAAGACCTAGAAATATGATAGGATTAGGCTCTGAGGTGAAGATAGATTTATTTTGAAGACAGAAGCACGAAGAGAGTTCCAGGGTCTGGAAGGAAAGGAGCTTTCAAGATGCTGTGACATGTTCTCTCTTAACTTTTTCTTCCTTATGTTTTGTGTCACTACTAGTCCCCATTATGGGGGTGAATGCAGACAGATTGGAGCTGGGGCATTAGGGCTAAATGCTCTTCCTAATACCCCATATGGGCTCGATCGCAGGTCTGTCGCTTCCTGAATTAAGTAGGCTAACCGTCACCACACCCCATGATCCCTTGACTCGGTCTGTCTGTCTATAACATCAAAACATGTATATTAACTTCTTATTCTTGATAGGGTGAGATCATCACAGTCCTCAGGAGAGTGGACGAGAATTGGGCGGAAGGTAAACTTGGCTCTCGAATTGGCATCTTCCCGCTCTCTTTTGTCGATCTCAACTGCGCAGCCAAAACCCTCATGAAGCTCTCTTTAAAGTAAGTACATTTAGAGGAATTAGAACCAAGTCTCAAATTTTTTTTTATTTGAAGGTGTTTTATTATGCCTCGGGTAATTCCTCTTTAAATTCTTTAAGTATGAATACTTTATTGTTATTGTTTTGCACTTATGGCTGAGGGTGAAAAAATTAAACTCATATTTCCTCTCGTGAAGTGTATAAGGTAAGAGGTAACTCAAAGGTAAAGGGAAAAGAGGAACTGACAGTGCCTCTCCTTGAGATTTTTCTCACCCAAAACAACAGGCAGAGAATTCTATGATGGACAGGATATGTCAGAGTCTTAATATCTCGTGTCTGTTCCATCATATGAAGATATGATGCCATGTTTGAAAATAGAATCACTCCATCATTTGGGATTTTGAAAGAAAGCATTTAGCCATTATAGAGAGACTGGAAATTGGTAATGATTTTGAAATGGACTGGAAATTGGTCATATGTATAGCAAGTTGTATTTCAAAGTATTGGCTTTACTGAGAAGAACATAGATAAGGGATATACTCAATATATATATTTTTCTTTATTTTAATTTATTTGATGTGTTCTTTAGTGCTTCGAAAATGCAGATACAGTTACTAGTTTTTTATTAACTTAATTGAGTGCATGTTATGAACTGAATGATTGTTGACTGCGTGTGCTTCAGCTGTTATTGATGTGCTTGCCTTTCCCACAGGAAATTTTGAATATTGATTGGTTTATATTTTCCAATTTTTTTTTTTTTATTTAACTTATGCTTAAATAAAAAAGATATCTAGGAGATTTTTGAATGTTTATGAATCGTCTCTGATTCTTTAGGTCTAAAACGAGGAAATAATTTATCCTTAGAGTTGATTGTTATTTTTATAATTCAAGACTAATAGAACTAGATTTCATTACTGCATTACTCTTATCTGTACAGACAATGTAACAGTATTGTACTTTTTGGGTTGTGTAATAAGAATATTTGGAAAAAAGTGCATTTATTTTCTAAGCTGTATTAAAAGCTTTTAATACATTGTTTTGATACATTTGAGGTATTTTTTAATTTTTTTTTACCAATTTATATGTATTTCCTAAGTATATTTTCTGCTAGAAAAATTGTAGATATACTAACATGTGTAATATTAATGTATTATGTATATTTGCTTACTGTTCGGTAATCCTCTCGCACTGCAATTAATTTTGTGTACGTTTTAATATACATAGAATATGCGTAATTATGAACGTACAGTAATTGCAAAGGTGTCAAAGGTGATTATCATAAATTCAGTTGCGAAGGGGTTACCTTAGGCAAATTCACAGTGGCTTATAGTTTCATTAACAGTTTTAACTTAATGCTTAATGTGTTCCTAAGTATGCATAGAGATTATTATTATTTTTACCACACTTAAAGAAGAAATCTGTACAGAATTCTTGTGTATCCGTATCTCCTTAAGCATTGATTTGACACCTGTTGAAATGTGTCTGGCAATTCTAAAATGTTGAAGATTAATGATAGCTATAAGTTGAAGTTGGTTTGCCTAAACATAGCTGTTGCTAATGGTACTTAGAGTGACTGTCTTATATATGTATATTTCAGTGCACAGCAGGGCCCTTCGCGTGTTGCTCCTCCGACACCCACCAGCTTGGAGGGGGAACCCCCATCACCTCTCATACTTAATGAAGGTGGTGGGAGTGGCTTACCCTCTGCCCAAGCTGCTCCTCCTCCTCCTTCTACTTCTTCCTCCTCAGCTCCTCACAATGAGTCCACGTCTTCCTCCTCCTCCTCAGCTGTAACAAGCCCCGACCCCTCCTTGTCTTCTCCCACCTCTAACCATGCATCACCTCCTAACGTCGGCCTTTCACCATCCCCCTCGCAAGCTCCACCTACAGCTGTAGCCCCTCTCCTGCGGGGGCCAAACTCTCGGCACCAGCGGGAGAAGAGGCACAGTTTCACCGCAGTGCACACCCACAATCCCAGCCCCCCGCGCTCTCCTGCTTCCCCACACAGGTACGCACTTTACCCTTCTCTTTTGCTTAGAGTTAATGATACTGTGGGACAAAGGACTAAGGAAATTCTGCCATTTTGAGACATGAAGGTTATTTTTTACTAATTTGTAGTCACATAAAAATAGTTCTTTTTCTTGTAAGTTTCTTAAACTGGTCACTGGTAAAGTGTACCATCTTAGTTTTGTCGTATTAAAGTTTCTCTTTCCTAGAGGTCAATTATTATTTTTTTTTTAAATTCTGATTTCCCGTTCAGTACAGCTCTGTATAAATATGAGAAGTCACTTTAATTGCCTCTCTACTTGTCACACCTTCCCTCTCTAACCATGGATTTGTTAAGAGATTGTAAAAGAATATTATATAAATATAATTTGGGAAATAATCATTTGAATCTTTCATAATTCTTTTGAATGCCTTTAATCAGGTGGGATTCATCTTTGGTCATATTAAAATTAGAGTACGGTGTAGTCTTAATAAGGCTAGTATACCTCCCTGTCTTCTCTTAATATATTTTCATTGTAGAGTATCTGTGATATTATTGGGGTTATAAAACTGTTTACGGATGATGAATATTTACTCACAATACTTTTATCTGATTATATACGATGTATCAGTGACACTTCCCCATGTTTGAGCACACTATTGGGCATATGGAAGGGAATCCAGCCTTCATTCCTCTGTGTCCACTCCCTTTCAAATGGGGATTAATAGTGACCCATAAAAGGGCTAGACAAGTTACAGCCACAAGGTGTTTGTATCCTCATAATCTTGCAACACTTCCAGTGAAGTCACGCCTTTGCACGGACAGCAGTTCTATCGCAGTGACCCTTTCAGTAAATGCATATTTCGGGGTCAGAATTAAGCCTACTTCCCTAACCATTCAAACCCTGGGAGAAATGCCCAGACCTATTTAGAGGATATTGTTACTAATGTACTTACTTTGTATATGTATCTATTTATGATCAACTTAACATACATATTCGTACAATGGCCGCAGATCCCATTGTAAAGAGGGTGGTAGAGCCAAGGCACATATATTCACTAGAAGCTAATATGCTACAGTCATTCCTCTTAGGTCTTTGGGGCTAAAGGAGACTGCCAAACATACATATGCATACAATCGCTGCAGATCCCATCGTAAAGAGGGTGGCAGAACCAAGACACATATATTCACCAGAAGCTAATATGCTACAGTCATTCCTCTTAGGTCTTTGGGGCTAAAGGAGACTGCATATATCTGTCAACCACCTTTCTTGGATCATCCACAGTATGGGGAAGGGTCTTTTGCCATGAGGCCTTACAGCATACTTGAGAATTTGGAAAAGAATTATCAACTGATTTCCATCATGGCTTGGGTATAGACACTGTTTGAGTGTATTGCAATTGATGCCCAGTCTTCCAGCTGTACTGGTAACCCAAAAGAAGGGTATACACATAACAGTGATGGACAGTGTTTCATGACTTCAGTACTTTAAGTCAAATTATGTCATATAGAGTGACAACGAAGAACACCAAAGGCATCAAAGCAAGATAAAAAGGCTGTGAAGTATATTTAAAATGCAATCAATTTGCTAATATAGTTCAATATGCTTCATTCCATCACAGCACTGTTTTATGTGTCATATTTAGTCCCCATTCATATTGGGGAGAATGCAAATTGGTTAGAACCACAAGGAGGATTGAAATTGGACGCCCTTTCCATTGTCCCATGGTGTGCTTGAACCTGTGTTAGTCACCTCCCAAATCGCGTTTCTACCACTGCGCTTCTGAAGCATCACTAACATAGTGAAACTGAATATGTTAGTTACAATCAAGAAGAGGATTTGTACCTTTTACTCTCTTCACGAGATACTAATGTCTGATTAATAGTCTTTCAACTGAAACTTTTTGTTTTTTATGATTGTGACACCAGTACGGGCAAAAATGAAAAAAAAAAAAATCTGCCCACATCAGGCCTGGGCACTTACAAAACATAAAGGAAAGAGAAACAGAGATGGCAAGTGAAAATTAAATTTTCATTTTCGTATCATTTTACCTATCATAAATTCATAGAACTTGAATAAGATATTTTGAAGGTAAAACACTTTTCTCGTACTCATTCTCTGTCTCATGCCGTTAATAATTAAATTGTGTTGTTAATTGGGCAGTTGGTAATTTCTTATGTCTACTTGATTATTCAGCCACTGCCTAGAGATCACGAGGCCTATGTGATTGGAGAAGGGGCTTGAGCCTCAGCTATGTGGTAGATATATAGTCGAGCTCTGTACTATCAGTGTCCTTTTATAAGACCTTTAATGATCTTTATCTGGTGTTGTTTGAACCTGCTCAAACACCAGATCCATTCGATGAAGCCAGGGTAAGCTAGATATCTTTGTAAAAGATTATAATTCTTTGCTTATATGTAATTTAAATTAATTATTATATTCCATTTCTGTTCTGTAATCATAAATCAAATGCGCACATTTATGTACATGTTAGTCACAGATTATCGTTATTATTATAATTATTACTGATATTATTATTTTTTTCAATCATCATTATAAGTATGATAACTGTTTAGACATGATTTTGAAATAGATTTAGCCTGGGTCAAAATATGGCAGAAGTTCCTTAGGTCACCATAGTGCCATGAATGATCATATGATATTGGGCATTTTACATATATATTTATGTTATTATAAGCTAAAATGCACATACTATAGTGCCAAAAGAGCAGACAAATACATATAATAAACATGATTTTATGCATCACATTTAGTCCCAGTTCAAATGGAGGTGGACACAGATGTGTCAGAGCTGGAGATTAAGGCTGGATGCCTTCCTGACGAGCGCGCAATACCACTGAACCTCTGCGGATCCAAGCAGACAAATACAGCTATTTCTCTTAATTTCACATATGTAGTATAAATAAGTTCATGTACAGATCGTCCCGCTAATAGTCTGGCTGAGATGCGGAGATGACTGATCCGCTGTGGTGACCCCTGACGAGAGAAGCCAAAATATATGATGATGGATTATATAAATAAGTAATGGAAAATTATATTGTCCACAAGGGATCACTGCTTTTACTTTGTTCTTTTGGCAGGCTGGTATCATTTATAACTTTGTGTGTGTTAGACTTGATGACCTATGCTTTTTAACAATGTCATTGGTTTCCATAGAAATGTTGCAAGGCAAATACATATACTGTACTGTATACAGTGTAATATATATATATATATATATATATATATATATATATATATATATATATATATATATATATATATATATATATATATATATATATATTATATATATATATATATATATATATATATATATATATATATATATATATATATATATATATATATATATATATATATATATATATATATATATATATATATATATATATATATATATATATATATATATATATTTGTACCTTTAATACTGATGCATGAGAACTCTCCTATCATAATCATTGTTATTAATACTCTATATTTCTCGATGTTTTTATGTAATTTAGTATATTATGCTGAGCAATATTTGTAAATTATACAATGGTAAAAATTTGCATCTCATAGGATATTCATTATCACTTATTTCCACCAAATACTTTTGGCAATGATGAAAGATATGCGCTGGCACTAACTTCTTGTGAATCTCTGGGGTTAAATAGTTTTTTCTATTTCTATCTTGACTTTATTTATCACATTACAAAATAACAAAGAGTTAAGTAGGAATGTTAATATTCCAACATTACTTATGAATGAAGTATGAAAAAAAATGTGTAATAAGGCAAAAGGTCTTTTCTAGTGTCATCTTTTCCTTGAGGAAGTGTGAGATAACGTTAGATTTGGTGCGTACTCATTTGATTAGTGAGTTCAGCTCTGGTTCACAAGGTCTATGTATCAGCCATACAGATTGGAATAGATTTAGATGTTTTCTCGATTTAATGACACAGGTCACCTTCATGTTGTTCATTCTCTGATCGTTATTTTTTAATGTGTCCCCTATATTACTGTATCCTTCACAATTATGCCTCAGGGCTGTAGTCAGTCAAATAAGAGTGTACTTAGTAACTCTCTGGTCAGCTCAAATATCCCTTGTTCTGATATGACTCTTTCTAGACTATAAGGTATTACAGAGGCTTCTATTCCTATAACAGATGTGTCACCTTACTGCATACTAACTTATAGGTATCCAGTACTTGCACATTGGATGCTTTCTACACACTTATGGATTTTTTGTAATGGACAATTTTTCACCGTAACAAATTCTTTGTAATGGACTACAGTATTTGTCACCTTAACGGAATATTTGCATTGGAATGTTCGTTACTCCAACGTGTTGTTGTTGTTGTTGTTGTTGTTTTTTTTTGTGTGTGTGTGGAATGCTTATCACTATTACAGATTTTTTGTAATGGAATGTTTTTCACCTTAACTTATTTTTGGTAATGGACTGCTTATCACTTTAACGTATTTTTCGTAATGGGCTGTTCTTCACCCAAGCAGATTTTTGTGATGAACCGTCTTCGCTCTAAAAGATTGTTTGTAATGGACTGTTCTTCACCCAACCAGAATTTTTATAATGGATTTTTCTTCACCCTAAAGGATTTTTTGCAATAGACCATATTAAGAACTTGAACTATTCTAGTATTCATGTATATAAGTAGCGAGTTTATCTCTGTAGAGCATGATGGTTTGCACTTTTGTACTTTTTAATTTTTGTTGACAAATTGTCGACATTTTGACTTAATGTTTTTACTTTTAATGTTACTGATATATATCAGTAGTGTGTGTTCATCTGAATGTTGCATATACATATTTAAAGTGGTTTTTAGCTACTTGGAGTGGGTGGTGAAGATTCGTTGTCTTTCTAGAATTGATAATTGTCTGATTTTAGTTTTTTAATTTTTTCCTACTCTTCTTCCTCTTCTTCCTTTTTTTCTTCCTAATCTATTTTCCTCCTCTTCTTGAAGATTAAGCTCCTTTTTGGCTCCATGTACACTCCCTCATGAAGAATTCTCTGTAGAATAGCCATTTCCTTGTTTTTACTATATGTTCTTATGTCTTGAACTGCAAAGCTACCAGTCCATATGCTATTCGAGATGAGAACCTTGGCTAGTACCCTAAAGTTAATGGATCAAGACAAGTCTACAGATGTTGAATATAACTGGCATAAAGACGCAACCTTGCTCTATTATGTGAGGGCGCAGAGCTATTGCTATTGGCTATAGCTGATTCCTAAATGTACAAAAGAGAGGTGAATTATATTTGTGTGTAGTCTTGGCTTTCATGCATTGCTAAACCGGTCTACATCTTAAATGACTGTAAATGAAGAGTATTAAGATCTTTGTTATATTTGGCATAATTCCTAAATGTGTTAAGCTATTGACTCACATATTAATAATATTGTGCTTCGAGGTCTAAGGGCCTGTTACAATTCAGAATTCGCCCAGATTGGATTGCTCAAGGCATTCAGAATTACAAAGAGCTTCTAGATTTCCGCGCATAGACAGATGCTACATGTTTTGTTATTAATAATATATCGTGAAATTTAACAGTGTTATGATGAATGCATCAGAGAATTCTTTATTAGTAATATTTGTCTTGTATGCAACTTTTTTTTTCTCTTGTCCTATAGTCATGTCACTCTTTTTAGACTTTATCAGTTTGGTGCCTTGACTCTTGTGTTATCAAGTAATGTCCTCCTTTTATCCATTTCACAGTTGCTGGTATCATACTGCTTAGCATATGTTGAATTTCATCAATAGCAGACTGGCCTTTGAGGAAGGTAGTAATGTGTGTCCTCTGTCTTCCAATGTTTGTTTTCTGTTTGAGGACAGTTTTGTTATCAGGAGCTAAGTATGAGGTGGGACTTGGTTCAGACAAAGCCTTAGATAAAGCAGAGTTTGGCCATGTTTGGTCTAAGCAGGGTGTTATAGTGTCTCTGTAGGTCTGTGACCAGCCTCTTATCCTCTCCTCATTCAGACCCAAAACCCTTTGATACATTGTGTTGCTCTCTGTGTTAAGCTATCAATGTGTACTTGAGACTTATTTAAGGTCAAAGCAAATAGGCGCTGGGGATGTGAATGCAGGCGTAGAGGCAAGTTTGTGTCTGGCGAGTAACCAAAGTCACTTTATATGTGGTGTTCTGAGTTCAGAGGACCCATATACACTTGTAGTGATATTGTAGAGTTGCCCAAATTGTGTGTCCACTTTATGCCATCCTTCCTCTGCATAGGGATTCAATAACCATTTTTTCCATTTTTTATAGTTTATTGCTTTTTAGTTTGTCTTGTCATGTAGGATTATGAAGCAGTGCTTTTTGAAGTGACCAATAATAATGCCATTTGGTAAATATATTTCATTTATTGTATCGGTTCTTGTATAAACTTGACCCCAAGCACTATCCTCGCTTTGCGTTTAAGGACTTTTTCTCATTAGGATTATTACTCAGTTTTGTCAGTATAAATCCATCTCAGTATTCATTAATCCCAGATGTTAAAGGGTATCAGGGACAATCTAGGTTTTATATATATATATATATATATATATATATATATATATATATATATATATATATATATATATATATATATATATATATATATATATATATATATATATATATATATATATATATATATATATATATATATATATATATATATATATATATATATATATATATATATATATATATATATATATATATATATATATATATATATAATATATATATATATATATAATATATATATATATATATATATATATATATATATAATATATATATATATATATATATATATATATATATATATATATATATATATATATATATATATATATATATATATATATATATATATATATATATATATATATATATATATATATATATATATATATATATATATATATATATATATATATATATATATATATATATATATATATATATATATATATATATATATATATATATATATATATATATATATATATATATATATATATATATATATATATATATATATATATATATATATATATATATATATATATATATATATATATATATATATATATATATATATATATATATATATATATATATATATATATATATATATATATATATATATATATATATATATATATATATATATATATATATATATATATATATATACCTTGGCTGTTTCCCCCTTAAATTGGGGGGTAGCCGACATCAAGAAAGGAAACTCCCCTTCTTCTTGACGTCTCGCAGGAGGTTGATACATACATATATATATATATATATATATATATATATATATATATATATATATATATATATATATATATATATATATATATATATATATATATATATATATATATATATATATATATATTTACATACATACATATACCTTGGCTGTTTCCCCCTTTAATTGGGGGGTAGCCGACATCAAGAAAGGAAAACAAATAGGGGGATTACTTTGCTCTATGGGCAATGACGAGGGAGCTAGCGACCGTTCAGATGGCACCGCTGGAGTGCCACAGCCCATCCTCCCGGCTCTTCCACAACCTGTGTCGCTTCACAACTGCCAGCTCCTCCTACTGCCCCTACCACAGGGCTATCTCTGTAAGATGCAGCCCTGTGGTAACAGCAGATGCCCATCAGAGCCGCGTCACAATCGCTCGCCACTCATTCCTATTCCTAGCACGCTCGCTTGCTTCCCTCACATCCATCCTATCATTCAGGGCTCTCCTTACTCCATCCATCCATCCAAACCTAGGCCTCCCTCTAACATTTCTCCCATCAACTCTCGCATTCATCACCTTTTTCAGCAGCCTTTCATCATCCATCCTTTCCACATGGCCAAACCATCTCAGAACATTCATATCTACTCTGGCTGCAATTTCTCTCCTCACACCCGTTCTTGCTCTCACCACTTCATTCCTAACCCTATCCAATCGAGATACACCAATCATACTCCTCAGGCATTTCATCTCAAACACATTTAGTTTCCGTCTCTCACTTACTTTCATACCCCATAACTCTGATCCATACATCACAGTTGGCACAACCACTTTCTCATACAAAACTTTCTTAACATTCATTTCCAACCCTCTATTCTTCATCACTCCTTTCAATGCACCCAACACTTTACATCCTTCATTCACTCTGTGACACACATCTGCTTCCACTCCACCATTTGCAGCTATAACCGAGCCTAAATACTTAAACTGATTAACCTCCTCAAGTGTCTCTCCATTCAACATAACATTCAATCCAGCACCATCCTCATTTCTTGTACACCTCATAACCTTACTCTTTCCCACATTCACTCGCAGCTTCCTTCTCTCACTCACCATTCCAAATTCTGACACTAACTGACACAGCTTTTCCTCTGAATCTGCCACCACCACAGTATCATCAGCAAACAGCAACTGATTCAGCTCCCACTCGTTATCATCCCCATCTACCATTCTCAAACCTCGACCACGCACTCGCTCATTCACCTCTCGTACAACTCCATCAATATACAAATTGAACAGCCATGGTGACATCACACATCCCTGTCTCAGTCCCACACTCACTGGAAACCACTCACTCACTTCATTCCCTACCCTAACACAAGCTCTACTGCCCTCATACAAACTCTTCACTGCATGCAACAATTTTCCATTGATTCCATATAATCTCAAAACATTCCACATAGCCTCTCTATCAACTCTATCATATGCTTTCTCCAGATCCAAAAATGCAAAATACACATCCTTACCCTTTGCTAAATATTTCTCACATAACTGCCTAACTATAAAAATCTGATCTATACAACCTCTACCTCTCCTAAAACCACTCTGCACTTCCGCGATCACATATTCTGTCTTATCCTATTAACCAGTATCCTACCATATACTTTTCCTACCACACTCAACAAACTTATACCCCTAAAATTACTGCATTCATACATATCTCCTTTACCTTTGTATAGGGGCACTATACAGGCAATCACTCAATCCACTGGCACCAATGACAACATAAAGCATATATTAAACACTCTCACTAACCATTCCAATGCAGTCACACCCCCTTCTTTCAACATCTCCGCTCTCACACCATCCATTCCAGGTGCTTTACCTGCTTTCGCTTCATACATTGCCCTTTTCACCTCCTCTCTTGTAATCTCTCTCTCATTTTCATCTCCCATAACTGGCCCTTGAACCCCTCCCACTGCCACTATAGCTGCCTCTCTATCTTCCTCAACATTCAGCAAGCACTCAAAATATTCTGCCCATCTTTTCCTTGCATCGTTCCCTCTTAACATCTGTCCATTCACATCTTTCACTGTCTCTTCCATCCTCGATCCACCCTTCCTTGCTCTCTTCACTTCTTTCCAAAACTTCTTTTTATTCTCCTCATATGACCTACTAAAATCCTGTCCCCACCTAACATTTGCCAACCTCTTCTCTTCCTCTACCTTCCGCTTGGTTTCCACATTTTTCTCCCTATATTTTTCATACTTCTCCCTACTTTTACACTGCAGCCATTCCTCAAAAGCCCTCTTTTTCTCTTCCACCTTCATTTTCACCCCTTCATTCCACCACCTGCTGCCCCTCCTCATGCCACCTCCAACAAACCTCTTTCCACACACATCACTTGCATGTCCAACAAAACATTCTTTCATCAACACCCATTCCTCCCCTAACTCCACAACTTCTCTTTCTTTCACCCTGTCATATGCCACTCTCAACCTGTCCTGATATTCCTGTCTCTTCTCTGGCTTTTTCAACTCTTCCACCTTCACTATTTCCCTTCTACATCCCCCCACACTATTTCCCCACTCTTTTGCTACTACCACTTTTGCGTCAACCAAAAAATGATCAGACATTCCAGCAGCCACACCCTTGAATGCATGTACATCTTTCACTCTACCAATCATGCTCTTTGCTACCAACACATAATCCATCAATGCTCTTTCTTTCACTCTTCCATTTGCCACTCTCATCCATGTATACTTATTTATTAACTTCTTCTTAAATAAACTATTACCTATCACCAACTCTTGCTCCACACACATATCTAACAGTCTCTCGCCACTCTCATTCCCACCTGGTACCCCATACTTTCCTACAACACCTTCTATCTCTCCATCACCCACTCTGGCATTCAAGTCACCCAACACAACTACATAGTTCCTTCTACTCAGACCATCCACACATCTAGTTAACTCATTCCAGAATTCATCCCGCTCTTCCTCACTTCTCTCACATACTGGCCCATACGCACTAACAAAAGCCCAACATTCTCTACCTATCCTAGCCCTCACCCACATCAGCCTAGATGACACTTCTTTCCATTCCACTACCTGATTTACCATCCATTCACTCAGCAATAATGCCACACCTTCTCTCGCTCTCCCCTTTTCAACCCCAGACACCCTACCCGTCACATCACCAAATGCCACTTCTCCTTTTCCTTTCATCTTCGTCTCACACAATGCCAATACATCCATCCTCCTCTTACCAAACATATATCCAATCTCACATCTTTTGCTCTCTATCGTACTACAACCACGCACATTTAGACACCCCAAAACTAGAGTTTGGGGAGAAGTTATTCTCCCCTCTACTCCCCGTCTTCTTTGACGTCTCGCAGGAGGTTGATACAAGGGGAGGGGATTCCTAGTCCCCCCGCCCCGTCCACTTTTATTCGCCTTTTACGACACGCAGGGAATACGGTGAGGCTATTCTTTGATATATATATATATATATATATATATATATATATATATATATATATATATATATATATATATATATATATATATATATATATATATATATATATATATATATACATATATATACATATATATATATATATATACATATATATATATATACATATATATATATATATATATATATATATATATATATATATATATATATATATATATATATATATATATATATACATATATATATATATACATATATATATATATACATATATATATATATATATATATATATATATATATATATATATAATATATATATATATATATATATATATATATATATATATATATATATATAATATATATATATATATATATATATATATATATATATATATATATATATATATATATATATATATATATATATATATATATATATATATATATATATATATATATATATATATATATATATATATATACAGTGTTACCCCGGTTATTCGCGTTTCTTGGTTCGCGTTCTCACTGTATCGCCTTTTTTTTTTTTTTTTTTTTTTTTTTTTTTTTTTTTTTTTTTTTTTTTTTTTTGTGACACCAGGATGGGCCAAAAAATGATAAAATAAAGCAGCCTTTATCAGGTTGTAAAGAGAAACAGAGATGGAGAGTGTAATGGCCTGTCAGATGTGAAGGGATTATAAAAGATGTGTAATGAATATCCAGCTCTCTGCTGGGTTTTAATATACCTCTGCATTACTTTCATGATGTCTATTCCAATAATTCTGCTTAGATATTATTATTATTATTATTATTATTATTATTATTATTATTATTATTATTATCATTGGCAACAATAATTTTCCTTTGATGATGATTGTGGAATTATTATCATCATCATCATTATTATTATTATTAAGGGCTCATCATTGTTTGTACATCTGTTGGTTTATTTACTTTTAATGACTGTGTAAAGTGCCCCTCCCTAGTTCGCTGGGACAAGGAGAGTGTGGGGGGTTGGGTAGAATAGAATGTTGGAGAGAGAGAGAGAGAGAGAGAGAGAGAGAGAGAGAGAGAGAGAGAGAGAGAGAGAGAGAATCTTTAAGTAACTTGTTCATTCAACTAAAACTACATTATAGTAAAAATAATGGTTTAATTACGAATCCGTAGTAATAATGATGATGATAATATTAATAATAATAATAATGATAATAATAATAATAATCTCCCCAATCATCATCAAAGGAAAATTATTGTTGCCAATAATAATAATAATAATATCTAAGGAGAAGTTTTAGAATAGACATCATGAAGGTAATGCAAAGGTATAGTAAACCCAGCAGAGAGCTGGATATTCATTACACATCTTTTATAATTCCTTCACATCTGACAGGTCATCCCACTCTCCATCTCTGTTTCTCTTTACAGCCTGATAAAGACCGTTTTATTTTATAATTTTTGGCCTGTCCTGGTGTCATAATCATCTTTAAAAAAAATAAATAAAAATAAAATAAAATAAAATAAATTTAAGGCTGATCCTACTTCGCGATTTTCCTGGTTCGCGCCGGGTCCCGGAACCGAACTACCATGATAAGGGAGGCAACACTAATATATATATATATATTATATATTATATATATATATATATATATATATATATATATATATATATATATATATATATATATATATATATATATATATATATATATATATAATATTTATATATATATATATATATATATATATATATATATATATATATATATATATATATATATATATATATATATATATATATATATATATATATATATATATATATATATATATATATATATATATATATATATATATATATATATATATATATATATATATATATATATATATATATATATATATATATATATATATATATATATATATATATATATATATATATATATATATATATATATATATATATATATATATATATATAAACTTCACAACCCTGTAATGAGAGCAGTTGTTTTTTGGGACTATCCATAGCTATTTTGGTTTCGTAGATGTTTCACTATTATGATGGCGGAGAGGCTTAGAACTGATGGCTAAGATCTTTGTATATACAGTATACTGTACTGTATATATTGTCTCATAGGTTTTGCCAGTTCAATAGAAAGTGTTATCTGAATAACAAGCCATTGTAGGATTAATGTCATGAGAGGGTCAGGCAATAGTTCTGCACACATTTGCCTCTCCTATAGCTTTTTATACTAAAAAATAAGATATTAGGGTGCCATTTGGAGTCTGTATTTCTCCAATGTTGCTAAAGACAGAATTAAAATACTGTCTGTTTAGTTTCATATCTTGCCACGTTTTAATTCCTTCTTGGTTCACTCTGTGTAATAGATTTCATTCCATAGAAGTTAGGGAGCAAATAACAATCTTTTACTTGGAGAGAGAATAATATAATTCCTATATCAATTCCTTACAAGATAAGGTGGAGATGATTGGCCTTGACTTGTTTGTATGAATATAACTTTTTCAGTTAACTTTTTAATTTTCAATTTATTTTTTGATGTTTTATTTAAATTCAGACACACTCTTGGCATAATTAGTGCCAATGAGCAGTGCAGGTTATGTCTCAACTTTCAATTTATTTTTTGATGCTTTTTTTAAATTCAGACACTCCCTTGAAATAGTGAGTGCCAATGAGGAAGGTAGCAATCGTAGCAACAACCTTGGTCCGGCCGGACTTGGTGCTGGTGGTTCTGGGCCTAGTAATACTGAAGGATCCCAGGAAGTCAATACTGTGGATGAACCAGCCGTCACGTCTGAATCGGTGGGATCCCCTAGGTTACGAGCTTCCACAGTGTCTTCTAGCCAGTCAGTGGGGTCCTCTTCGACTACGCCGCAAGTAACAGCTACAACATTGTAAGTTGCTTTTCAGTAGTACATTAATGTTCAGTACAGTCGTTTAATTGGGATGTGTGTCCACCCCAGTTCTAGTGGGGACTCATTACGACACAAACTTTTGCATCATATATCTGGGGAGGCAGCAATTTTGAAAAGCTAAGTACCAATCCCCTAGAGGGTGCAAGGTGTTGTTTTAAAGAATTAGGTGGGAAGAGTGAGGAAATTTATCCGTTTGCATTTAAGCAATTGGAAAATTTATGATAACTACTATTAGTTGGGGTTTAAGGTAGACTTTAGTGGGCTGAAAGATTTATTGTGTGAAGTTTTTGGAATTGTTTATTAATTTTCTGTTTCCATGCAATATTTTCTATATTGCTATAGTCGATTAGCTGAGTCAAATCATAAAATTGACTATGTGGGAGGATGATACAAAAGAGGGGTTTCAATCCCCCCACTCTGCCCCATTTAGTCGACTTTTAAGACAAGCAGGGGAACATGAAGGAGGCTTTCTTTCCCTCCACTCAGGGGGATTGCAGTATCTTAACATGTATATTTGATCTATTGCAGCCTTTGAAATTTAGGAGTTTTTTAATTGTGACACTGGGACAGAGAAGAAAACTGCCCCAATCAAAAAAGGCATGGGCATGAAGAGAACATTAAGATGAAGGGTAGAAAAAGGTTAAGGACAAGGCAGAGATGAGGTAATGATACACAAAGGAAAAGGACAGGCTGAAAGAATAGTCAAAGTACTGAAGACCTAAAGTTAGGGCAGGGTTAGGTCCTTAGATGATGATAGATCTGCTTTTTGAAGGAAGATAGGTTATAAGAATTAGGAAAGACAGAAGGAGAAAGAGAGCTCTAGAGTCTGGAGGTGGATGGGAAGAAGCAGTCGCTGCACTGACCAATCCGTGAGCAACAAATCTCCACACAGTACCTGTGAGACAAAGCTGTTTGGTGAGTGTTACACAGCCTTGGCAGTGGGGGAGGGATGCAACCCACCAACTCATAAGAGCAGCGATGGAAGTAGTAATGATAGAAAAGAGAAAGGGATGATACCTTACTGCAAAAAGAAAGAGAATCCAAATTAGAAGTAAGAGAAGTGTCATTTAACGAGTCTGACTGCCTTAGATTCAACTCTATCAAGGAGTTAAGTATGCTTCTCCAGATGTGCTAGTAGTATTATAAGTAGGGATGGATAAGACCTTTGTAGATTGTAAGTAACTGCAAAGAGGGAATGTAATGATGAAAATGGAACAGAATCCCCAATTTTTTGGATGCAGATTTAGAAATTTGGATTATGTGATTCCTTCAAGACAAGTTAGAGGCTATCTGGATTCCTAATATTTTGACAGAATTAAGAGGGTAAATTTCATTAGTATCGAAGACGATAGGGCTATCAAGAGGAGATACATATAAAGAGATAGTCAGAGAGTGTGTCTTGGAGGTATTAAATTTAACTAAATTTTGGGTGCCCCATTCTGATACTCTCTGCAAATCGGTGTTAAGAGTAGAAGAATGAGTACTATGAGACTGATTACGAGTAGCAGATGAAGGTTGTGAAGAAAAGACAGAGTAAAAGTGAAGGGTAGAATAATTGGTAAAGGCGTGAAGAAGAGAGGAAGATGGGGACTGAAGAATATCGTTGATAAAGAGAAGGAACAGAGTAGGTGAAAGAACAGAGTCCTTTGGAACGCCACTGGTAACAGGGAATGGGCTAGATGTTGCAGCATCAACAACCACAGAGATAAAACCGGAAATCAGAGAACAGAGAGAAGGTGTAAAGCAATAGGCAGGGAGTTTGGCCAACAGAGCCTTTTTACAGACTGTCAAAAGCCTTAGAGATATCAAGGGTGATGACAAAGGTTTCCCCATAGTTCCTCAGAGAAGGTGACCATATGAGTAAGATAGGACAGGAGGTCACCAGTGGATCTTGCCTTGCGGAAGTCGTACTGGTGATCGGAGGTGAGTTAGATTCAAGACGTTTTAAGAATTGCGCATTGAGCAGTTTCGAGAACTTTAGTGTTAGAATAGGTTAGGGCATTAGGTTGGTAGATTGAAGGAAGAGAGATGTCACCCTTCTTAGGAACAGGTTGCAATAAAGAATGCTTCCAAGATGAAGGGTAGATACTGATTGAGAGAATGAGTTGAAAGAGATGGCAAAGCACTGGAGCTACCTCATCTGCAAACTCCTTAAGGAACCTTGCAGGGATACCATCAGGAACTGATGCCTTGTTCGTCTTTAGCGAGCGAAGAACCTAATGAACTTTGTGTACAGAAAGAATAAGAGAGGGCATAGGGTCAGAGAGGGGTAAAGATTAAGGGACAGGTGCGCTGGAATCATATATGGAAGAGTTGGCAGAAAAATGAGAGCTAAAGAGAGTGGCTTTGTCAGTGGGAGAGCAAGCTATAGACCCATCAGAACAAATGAAAGGGGGGAAAGCTTGAGTTACAGAAGTTTTTGGCTAAGGACAAGACACATTGGACAGTTGGAAAGGAATTAAAGTCATCAACTTTTCTTCTCATAAAAGTGAAAGTTTGCTGGGTTTTAGCCCTCCTATCAGGGGCATCGCCCCTGTTATGGCGGGTGTCGGCCTGTGCGACCTCCAACCCCCTGATGTGGTGCCAGCCACAACAGTAACCTCCCCAGTAAATAGCATAAACTCTCATGCCTGGACGAGGCTTGATCTGCCGACCTCATGAATGCGCAGCCAGTGAGTTACCACTGTTCTAGCCAGGAAGCTTTAGGCTTTTGAATCTGAGCAATACAGCAATTTCGAGCAACAATAAAAGCAGAGTGAGTTAAATCAAAAGGAGAGACTTGGTACGACCGGTGTGCCCAATCCCTGGCATGAATAGCCATGGAGCAGGCTCGGAGAAACCAATGATTTGGGGAGAAAAAGTCTTCATAGAGGAATGGATAAATACCTCCATTCCCGAGGTTATGATCCCGGCAACTTTTAGGGCTACTTGATCAGGGTTGCAGGACCGAAAGCAGTAGACATCCCATGGGAAATCAAAGAGAAAGTTACGCAATTCTTCATGTTGGGTATGCTCAAAGTGCCAAAGGCAGGGCCGAGTATGAGGAATTGATGGAGATGGAGTTGAAATGAAGATATTGAGATCACAGAGTTGTCAGATTTACCAAGAGGGGTAAGCACAGAATATGAGTAGTTTGAAGGGATAGAATTAAGAAATTGTTCAAGAGTGTTGGCTGCATGTTTGTGTCAATCGGGAACATGAGTAGGATGTTTGAAAATTTGCTCCATATCATGAGTAATGGAGAAAGTAAGGTCCTCACTTCCTCTCATATCAGTGTGAGAAGAATTTAGCCACTCACTGTGGTGTATATTGAAGTCTCCAATATAGAGAATTTCAGTATGTGGGTGAAAAGATAACAAGGACTTATGGCATGAGGACAGATATTCAAAGAAATACACAAAGTCAGAGGAGTTTGGAGAACAGTAGCAGAGGCAAAGGAATATAGTGGTAGTGGAGAGATAGATTTTCAGCCAGGGAATATCAAAGTCAGGAGGTTCTAGGTCCATAAGCCTTGCAATAGGAGTGTCAGTGTTGCAGTAAGCACAGACCCCTCCTTTGGAACGATAACAAGAATACAGGTTATAGTGAGAGATTTGAAATGAGTCAGTGGAAGCATGCATATACAGCTGGGTTTCAGAGAGGTGGAGGAGGTTAAGGGAGGATGTCTCCAAGTGCTGTTCTAGAGGTGAAAGATTGAAGTTCAGACCACGAATGTTAGAAAAGTGAAGAATGAAAGAAGCAGATCTGTTGGGAGGTGCAATCTTAAGGGCAGAACCATTACTACCACCAGGCATGTCTACCCTCACACCAGTAGTGGAGTCAACAAGATCCCCGGAGATGCTTAGCACCCCTCAGTGCCGGGTCCTGTGAGCCTTGAACTTTGGACCTTCCATAAATATTGCAAAAATGAGGAAAAAGAGGGCAAAAAGAAACAAATGGGAAATGTTGTTACTTGTCAAATGTAATTGGATTGCAAGAGATGTGTAACGAATACGCCAGAATATTCGCTGTAGATGTAAGCATAAGGAAAGAACTGTACCTGAAGGAAGACTTAATGTGGAGCTATCTGGACCAGTCCTAGTTGATTCCGTAGTACCTTCAGTTGTAGTATTTCAACGGGCAGATGGTGCCATGGCCAACCTACTAACCATGATACACACACATACATACATACGTACACACACACATACGCACGCACACACACACAAAACGAGGGCCAGGGGTGGGGATGAGCCATTACTACTTGATCTTGTATTCACAGATAACGTGTATATTGAAAAAATTGAATATGAACCACCAATTGGAATGAGTGACCTCTGTGTGTTGTTGATGGAGTATATCATTGAAGATGTTCTGCCTGAGAGTAGAGGCACTGAGGACATGAGGAGGAACTATCTAAGAGGAGATTACATCAAAATGAATGAGATTTTTGCAGTTAATGACTGGAAGACCTTTTACAACAAATCTGTACAAGAAATGTACGACATCTTTTGTGAGAAATATGGGAAGATAGCAGATTGCTGCATACCTGTCACCAAAGTAGGTGTAATTCATGCCAGAGAGAAATGGTTCGATAATGAGTGTAAAAGAGCTAAGGAGTGGAGAGACAAATGCTGGAAAAGGTATAGGAGGAGAAAAAACATAAATGCCTGGCAAACCTACAAAAGAGCAAGAAATTATTACCTAAGCAAAAGAAGAGAGGCAGAGACAGACTATGAAAGGCACATCACCAGGAAGGCTAAAGAAAATCCCAAGCTTTTCCAAAGCTCTATGAAAGGAAACCTGAAGGTAAAAGAACAGGTTTTCAGGCTTAAGAGAGCGGATGGAAGCATCACTGAGACGGATTAAGAGATCTGCAAAGAATTGAACAAGGGGTTTCAGTCAGTATTTACAGTAGAAAATACTCCACCCCCTCAGATTGCTGAGATAGAAGCTCATGGGCTGGTAGTAGAGAACATCAACCTTTCAGCCACAGAGGTATGCAAAGCGCTGATGGAGTTAGATGTCCATAAAGCTACAGGTCCTGATGCTATATCCCCTCATGTACTTAAAAAATGCGCAAACTCAATATCAGTGGCACTAAGTATCATATTTAAAAAGTCACTGGAGTCAGGGGAGATTCCAAGATGCTGGAAACAAGCGAACGTGATACCTGTCTTCAAAAAGGGTAGGAGGGATACGGCTCTTAACTATAGACCAGTTTCCTTGACCAGCATAGTTTGCAAAGTTATGGAGAAACTACTAAGGAAACATATATCTGTTCACTTGGAATCCTTCAACTATTTGTCAGTGAGACAACATGGCTTCAGAGAAGGTAGATCAACAGTAACACACTTATTAGAATTTTATGATGAGGTAAGCCGAATCTTACAGGAAAAAGAGGGCTGAGCAGACTGCATATTCCTAGACTTCCAGAAATCATTTGACACTGTTCCACACGGGAGACTTATTAAGAAGCTGCAGGCAATGGCTAGAGTAAGTGGAAATGTATTGGAATGGATAAAAACTTCCTTAGAAGGAAGGGAACAGAGGGTTAGAGTAAGACACTCAGTGTCTGAATGGAGAAGAGTTAGTAGTGGAGTTCCACAGGGTTCAGATTTAGGGCCAATTTTATTCCATGTATATATAAATGACCAACTAGAGTCTGTAAATTCATTCATGAATATGTTTGCAGATGATACAAAGATTATGAAGAAAGTAAGAATGAGAACAATGGTACAGAACTTCAGGAAGATCTAAATAGTCTCCATGAGGGTCAGAAAAGTGGCTAATAAAATTCAGTACTTCAAAATGTAAGGTAATGAGAATGGGTACAAGTGCAAGGAGGCCCAAGCTTGACTACTCGGTGGCAGGCGTACAACTTCAATAGTCAGCGAATGAGAGATCTAGGAGTAAACATACTGGCAGATTTGTCTCCAGAAATACATATAAATGGCATAGTAGGGCAGCATATGCTTTCTTAGCAAATGTAATGGTAGTCTTCAGGCACATGGACAAGAAAATGCTCAGAAATATTTATGTAACCTATGTGAGGCCAAAACTTGAATATGCAGCTCCCTTTAGAAATCCGCACTTGGAAAAACACGTAGCCAAGCTTGAAAAAGTTCGTAGACATGCCACAAAACTGGTGCCAGAAATATGCAATGTCAGTTATGATGAGAGGCTGAGGGAATTAGACTTACTATCACTTGAAGCTAGAAGATTGAGGGGAATATGGTGACAGTCTTTAAATATATTCATGGTTATGATAGAGTTGATAGGGACCGATATTTTGATATGGCTGGCACTAGAACTAGAGGTCATAGTTTGAAGCTTCGTAAGAAAACTTGTTTGCAGGATGTAAGGAAATACTTTTTCAGTGTAAGAGTAGTTGATAATTGGAATTGGCTAAGCGAGGAGGTAGTTAATGCTATCTCAATCCAGAGTTTTTAAGGACAAGTATGATAAGTATCACTAAGTACAAAATGGAACCGATGAGGAGACGGGAAGTTACGAGCTTGTCTCCTACCCATAAGCACAATTAGGTTGCACACACACACACACCCACGCACGCACGCACGCACGCACGCACGCACACACACACACACACACACACACACACACACACACACACACACACACACACACACACACACACACACACACACACTCATGTGCTTAAAAAATGCGCAAACACAATATCAGTGGCACTAAGTATCATATTTAAGGAGTCACTGGAGTCGGGGGAGATTCCAAGATGCTGGAAACAAGCAAATGTGATACCTATCTTCAAATAGGGAAGGAGGGATACGGCTCTGAACTATAGACCAGTTTCCTTGACCAGCATAGTTTGCAAACTTATGGAGAAACTACTAAGGAAACATATCTCTCTTCACTTGGAATCCTTCAACTTTTTGTCAGTGAGGCAACATGGCTTCAGAGAAGGAAGATCAACAGTAACAAACTTATTAGAATTTTATGATGAGGTAAGCCAAATCTTACAGGAAAGAGAGGGCTGGGCAGATTGCATATTCCTAGACTTCCAGAAAGCGTTTGACACTGTTCCACATGGGAGACTTATTAGGAAGCTGCAATCAATGGCTAGAATAGGTGGAAATGTCTTGGAATGGATAAAAACTTACTTAGAAGGAAGGGAACAGAGGGTTAGAGTAAGACACTCAGTGTCTGAATGGAGAAGAGTTAGTAGTGGAGTTCCACAGGGTTCAGTTTTAGGGCCACTTTTGTTCCTTGTATATGTAAATGACCTACCAGAGTCTGTAAATTCATTCATGAATATGTTTGCAGATGATGCAAAGATTGTGAAGAAAGTAAAAAACGAGAACAATGGTAGAGAACTTCAGGAGGATCTAAATAATCTGCATGAGTGGTCAGAAAAGTGGCTAATGAAATTCAATACCTCAAAATGTAAGGTAATGAGAATGGGTACAAGTGCAAGAAGGCCCAAGCTTGACTACTCGGTGGCTGGAGTACAACTTCAAGAGACAGAAAATGAGAGAGATCTAGGAGTAAACATACTGGCAGATTTGTCTCCAGAAATACATATAAATGGCGTAGTAAGGGCAACATATGCATTCTTATCAAATGTAAGGGTAGCCTTCAGGCACATGGACAAGGAAATGTTCAGAAATATTTATGTAACCTATGTGAGGCCAAAACTCGAATATGCAGCCCCCTTTTGGAATCCGCACTTGAAAAAGCACATAGCTAAGCTTGAAAAAGTTCAAAGACATGCCACGAAAATGGTGCCAGAAATACGCAATCTCGGTTATGATGAGAGGCTGAGGGAATTAGACTTGCCATCACTGGAAGCTAGAAGAGTAAGGGGGGATATGGTGACAGTCTTTAAATTCCTTCATGGTTATGATAGAGTGGATAGGGATCGATATTTCGATATGGCTGGCTCTAGAACTAGAGGTCATAGAGTGAAGCTTCGGAAGAAAACTTGTTTGCAGGATGTAAGGAAATACTTTTTCAGTGTAAGAGTAGTTGATAATTGGAAATGGCTAAGCGAGGAGGTAGTTAATGGTATCTCAATCCATAGTTTTAAGGACAGGTATGATAAGTATCGCTAAGTCTAAAAATGGAACCGATCAGGAGACGGGAAGATACGAGCTTTGGGCTCTTTCCCGTAAACACAATTAGGTAATCACAATTAGGTAATCACACACACACACACACACACACACACACACACACACACACACACACACACACTGGCAGATTTGTCTCCAGAAATACATATAAATGGCATAGTAAGGGCAGCATATGCATTCTTATCAAATGTAAGGGTAGCCTTCAGTCACATGGACAAGGAAATGTTCAGAAATATTTATGTAACCTATGTGAGGCCAAAACTCGAATATGCAGCCCCCTTTTGGAATCCGCACTTGAAAAAGCACATAGCTAAGCTTGAAAAAGTTCAAAGACATGCCACGAAACTGGTGCCAGAAATACGCAATCTCAGTTATGATGAGAGGCTGAGGGAATTAGACTTACCATCACTCGAAGCTAGAAGAGTGAGGGGGGATATGGTGACAGTCTTTAAATTCCTTCATGGTTATGATAGAGTGGATAGGGATCGATATTTTGATATGGCTGGCTCTAGAACTAGAGGTCATAGTTTGAAGCTTCGTAAGAAAACTTGTTTGCAGGATGTAAGGAAATACTTTTTCAGTGTAAGAGTAGTTGATAATTGGAATTGGCTAAGCGAGGAGGTAGTTAATGCTATCTCAATCCATAGTTTTAAGGACAGGTATGATAAGTATCACTAAGTATAAAATAGAACCGATGAGGAGACAGGAAGATACGAGCTTTGGGCTCTTTCCCGTAAACACAATTAGGTAATCACACACACACACACACACACACACACACACACACACACACACACACACACACACACACACACACACACACACACACACACACACACACACACACACACACACACACACACACACACACAGGGGAGATAAAGAAGATAATGACAGAAGATCAGGGGATGGGGCCTCATTAAGATTGTTATACACAAATGCTGATGGATTAGCTGGTAAGGCAGTAGAATTAAGAGATTGGCAATTACAGAGACTAAGTTGAGTGAGGACATAAACAGTGTCACAGTTTTCCTAAGGGCTTCAGAATATTGAGGGTTGAAAGATCTGAGAGGACTGGTGGAGGGATAGCACTGCTCATAAGTGAAAGGATTCAAGTTGAAGAAATAAACTTGGCTATAGAAAGTGAGTTCAAGGAATTTCTTGTTGCTCACATAAATACTGGGTCAGAGAGCATTATAATAGCTGTTGTATTTAACCCACCAAGGAACCAAAATAGGCTAGAAGTTTATGAGGAAAGTCATATAGGTACTATTGAAGTCATAAACTCAGTTGTTAACATGGCACGGGAGAGAAAATGTAGGATTTTGATTATGGGAGATTTTAATCATAAAGAGATAGATTGTATAAATCTTGACCCACATAGTGGTGAGGACTCATTCGGGGCAAGATTCCTTGATTGCGTACAAGGGAATTTCCTACACCAACATGTAATGGAACCAACGAGGGCCAGGGGTGGGGATGAGCCATCACTACTTGATCTAGTATTCACAGATAATGTGTTGGATATTGAAAAAATTGAGTATGAACCACCAATTGGAAAGAGTGACCACTGTGTGTTGTTGATGGAGTATATCATTGAAGATATGCTGCCTGAGAGTAGAGGCACTGAGGACATAAGGAGGAACTATCCGAAAGGAGATTACATCAAAATGAAGGAGCTTTTTGCAGTTATTGACTGGAGAACCTTATTTTACAACAAATCTGTACAAGAAATGTATGACATCTTTTGTGAGAAATATGGGAAGATAGTAGATTGCTGCATACCTTTCACCAAAGTAGGTGTAATTCATGCCAGAGAGAAATGGTTCGATAATGAGTGTAAAAGAGCTAAGGAGTGGAGAGACAAATGCTGGAAAAGGTATAGGAGGAGAAAAAATATAAATGCCTGGCAAACCTTCAAAAGAGCAAGAAATGACTACCTAAGTAAAGGGAGAGCGGCAGAGAGAGACTATGAGAGGGACATCACCAGGAAGGCTAAAGAAAATCCCAAGCTTTTCCACAGCTTTATCAGAGGAAAACTGAAGGTAAAATAACAGGTTTTCAGGCTTAAGAGAGAGGATGGAAGCATCACTGAGACGGATGAAGAGATCTGCAAAGAATTGAACACGGAATTTCAGTCAGTATTTACAGTAGAAAATACCCCACCCCCTCAGATTGCAGAGATAGAAGCTCATGGGCCGGTATTAGAGAACATCAGCTTTACAACCACAGAGGAATGCAAAGCGCTAATGGAGTTAGATGTCCATAAAGCTATAGGTCCTGATGACATATCCCCTCATGTACTTAAAAAATATGCAAACTCAATATCAGTGGCACTAAGTATCATATTTAAAAAGTCACTGGAGTCAGGGGAAATTCCAAGATGCTGGAAACAAGCAAATGTGATACCTATCTTCAAAAATGGAAGGAGGGATACGGCTCTGAACTAGAGACCACTTTCCTTGACCAGCATAGTTTGCAAAGTTATGGAGAAACTACTAAGGAAACATATCTCTCTTCACTTGGAATCCTTCAACTATTTGTCAGTGAGACAACATGGCTTCAGAGAAGGTAGATCAACAGTAATAAACTTATTAGAATTTTATGATGAGGTAAGGCAAATCTTACAGGAAAGAGAGGGCTGGGCAGATTGCATATTCCTAGACTTCCAGAATGCGTTTGACACTGTTCCACATGGGAGACTAATTAGGAAGCTGCAAGCAATGGCTAGAATAGGTGGAAATGTCTTGAGATGGATAAAAACTTACTCAGAAGGAAAGGAACAGAGGGTTAGAGTAAGACACTCAGTGTCTGAATGGAGAAGAGTAGTGGAGTTCCACAGGGTTCAGTATTAGGGCCACTTTTGTCCCTTGTATATGTAAATGACCTACCAGAGTCTGTAAATTCATTCATGAATATGTTTGCAGATGATGCAAAGATTGTGAAAAAAGTAGGAAACGAGAACAATGGTGGAGAATGAAATTCAATACTTCAAAATGTAAGGTAATGAGAATGGGTACAAGTGCAAGAAGGCCCAAGCTTGACTACTCGGTGGCTGGAGTACAACTTCAAGAGACAGAAAATGAGAGAGATCTAGGAGTAAACATTCTAGCAGATTTGTCTCCAGAAATACATATAAATGGCATAGTAAGGGCAGCATATGCATGCTTATCAAATGTAATGGTAGCCTTCAGGCACATGGACAAGGAAATGTTCAGAAATATTTATGTAGCCTATGTGAGGTCAAAGCTCGAATATGCAGCCCCCTTTTGGAATACGCACTTGAAAAAGCACATAGCTAAGTTTGAAAAAGTTCAAAGACATGCCACGAAACTGGTGCCAGAAATACGTAATCTCAGTTATGATGAGAGGCTGAGGGAATTAGACTTACCATCACTCGAAGCTAGAAGATTGAGGGGGGATATGGTGACAGTCTTTAAATTCCTTCATGGTTATGATAGAGTGGATAGGGATCGATATTTTGATATGGCAGGCTCTAGAAATAGAGGTTATAGTTTGAAGCTTCGTAAGAAAACTTCTTTGCAGGATGTAAGGAAGTACTTTTTTAGTGTAAGAGTAGTTGATGATTTGAATTCGCTAAGCGAGGAGGTAGTTAGTGCTAACTCAGTGCATAGGTTTAAGGACAAGTATGATAAGTATCACTAAGTACAAAATGGAACCGATCAGGAGACGGGAAGTTACGAGCTTTTGGCTCTTACCCATAAGCACAATTAGGTAATTGCGCGCGTGCGCACACACACACACACACACACACACACACACACACACACACACACACACACACACACACACACACACACACACACACACACACACACACACACACGAGAGATAATCTGAATTTACTGATGTTCATATTCCAGTTATGTGGCCCTGTATTCCTACCGAGGGAGAAAGCCAGATGAACTGGAATTGCGTAAGGGTTACATCTACACCGTAACAGAAAAGTGCCAGGACGGTTGGTTTAAAGGACGGTGTATAACAACCGACAGAGCTGGCGTCTTCCCTGGGAACTACGTTCAGGTTGCCAAGTAAGTGTGATATATAGATACTGTCACCTTTTACAGCTATATGTTTGATGCATTTTTTTTTTTTGGTTGAGTTTCAGGCAGTCTTACATGATGTAAAATAATATAGGCTTAGGTGCTATTAGCGTTTTTAGGAATTTCTTACTGTAAATAGTAGATGATTTTTCCATGTTGAATATTAATTGTGTGAGAATAGGAAAAGCAGTGAAATTATTTCTGTCAAGAGTGAAGTATTGATATCTTTCAGCTCATTAGGAGACTGTCAGAGTGTGAGACTGTATATTGTATGGGCTACTTTTGGTAAATTCCACAGACCACAGATGATAGCGGCCTACTTAGCCAAGCGCAATGCGCGTGGTTTAAGCCACAGCCGTAACAATAGCAATGGTGGAGGTTCTCATGGGAGCAACAGCAGCAGCACTGGAAGCGGAAGTACATCGTCCTCAACTGGCGTAGTGAGCTACACACGTCCTAGACCGAGCCTCTCAGGCAGCGCAGATGGGAGACTCTCCGAAGGTTCACGCGGTGAGAACACAAGTCTCCTGGACACTCCTGTCCACCTTATGACACCCACTCTTTCTCCGACTCATTCGTCACCGCATGCCGGGTCTCTCTCGCCAGGGGCGGCCGGTGAGTCGACGTTAACATGTGATTCCCCTACTAACATCAACAAACAACTGCCTCCTTTGTCCTCGTAGTCCATCCGTTCCTTCCTCGTAACTCCCTTACCTGTCATTAAAATGTGGGAAAGCTTCTAATTTTATTGTCTTAAAAGTGGTTTGTAAGTTTTGTGTAACACGCCTGTAAATAAGTGCAGAAAATTCGTTGGTACAGTATATGGTTAAGTATAATAGACTTCTCTCTTTCACTGTACAATGCTTTCAGTATGTATGCTTCAATATTTAACCATTTTTTTTGTCCCTGTGTCATTGAAAAGCTGTTGAATGATTCTAATCTAATACAGTAAATATTATAGATATTATTTTATATATTGTTGCAACTGGAGAATTTAGCTCTTTATATTTGATTGAATCTGGGAGATCATTTGAGGCTTTTTCAATATGTATGCCTCAATATAGTGTATAATTTGTGGTCCTATTGAAAGTTTTTCATCTTGAACAGGATGCGATAAGTTGTATAGATAACATTTTATTTATCATGGCAACTGGACGATAGATCTCATATGATCGACTGTATCTAAAATATCATTGGAATAACTATGCAAAGGTCATCCCTTAAATTAGTGTTGGATTCTAGATGTCAACAGTTTGAAAGAAGATGCTTTTTCATTTAATTATTTTTCATTTATCTTTATCTCAATCTTGAGGTAACTCAGGGCACTTTTAGCTTAAGGAAATGTTCGTTTTCTTTTTGATGTAAATACAATCTTTTATTATAATTAATGATATGAAATTATTAATTTATAGTTATGGCTACTCAAAACCGTTTTAATCCGTGATTTTGCCCATAGTTTAAAGAGACAATATTTTTGAATAGTGTTACAGCTTTTGATATATATGAAAAATATTTTTAAAAAGTTAAAAGTTTTTCAGCAACTTTTGTACAATAATTTAAGCACTGAATATGAAGTATCGTTTGACATTTCACAGAACTTAGACCAAAAGTGCCTTTATCTCTTTGATGCTTTCTCTAATTTATTTTGAAGTTGTTTTACATCCACCTGTTTTAGGCTTCTTTTAGGCTGAGCTTTTGGTTAGTGATCTGATGCTGTTTAACTGAAGAATAGTAATGCGTTGGTCCTCAATATAATGGCTCAGTAACATATTATTTTCACAGTTAAGGATCATACAAAATTTTATGACTTACCATTTTTTCTTTTTGGTAGTATTGAAGTTTACCTTCAGTCTCGTTCTTAATATTATAATAACAAAATGTAACCGTCATTTCCTTAGTTAGGTTTAGTGGTTGTGCTTTAATTGTATTCCAAACTTAAAAAGCACACATATGCACACATACACACACGCACGCACAAAAGAAATATAATACATTTCTCTTGTATTTTGGGTACAATACCTCTTTTTGTATTATTTGTTGTAATTCAATTTGTTTTTTGTTTTTGTTTTGCAGAAGTTTATGTATTAATGTAACACTAATCCATCATTAACAAAAATTTTAACTAGTTTATTTGTTTTTATATGCGATTTTTATTTAAATGATTGAAATAGTCATAAAATTAAGAAAATTTTGATTGTTCTTCTTAAAAATCTTGAATATTAAAAAACTTTATTGTACTGTGTATAATAATGGATTATACTTTATTAATAAATAATGACAAATATAAACACGTCGAATCACATTGCAAGTATACGCATATAAACATGTATAAACGTGTATAGTCAGTAGTCTGTAACTTTGTAACATTGCTCTAGAAAATTGCCAAATTCTGTCATATTAATTTGGACTTTTATTTCTTGTAAATAAAATTCAATGACTACAAAACTTTGCAAGAGTATTACACGTAAATAGCCATTAGAAATACTGTACTGTATAATTTTATAATGCCAAAATACATTACTTTGCAATATTAGTCTTGTGAACTTCCCAAGAGACCTTGGGTAAGTGCATTTACCAATACAAGGGAACTCTTTCAGGTTTTCATTTTATATATAAATACTGTATGTTGTTTTTTGGTTTGTTTTTAATATACAACTGCTGCCACTGTCTCATGTCCTTACCAATGAAAGTGGGAAAATAATTTGGGGGTCGATGATTTCCTATAGGTCTACCTGATTATTCAGCCATAGCCTGGAGGTCAATGGGCCCATGTGATCGGAGAAGGGACTTGGGTCCTGGCTATGTGATAGGTATATAGTCGGGCTCTATAGTGCTTTCACTGTCCCTTGCTTCTGCTTTTCATTAGCAACCTTTAACCTTTTAAGTCATGTAACGAATAAGGAGCTTTGCCCAGAACTTATATATGGAATTATTTTGCAAATTGAGAGACTATCAGATGATAAGTCCTTATCTCATATGTCACAGTTAGTCCCCATTCGAATGGGGGTGGACTAAGGCATATTGGAGCTATAAGGGAGGTTAAGACTGGATGCCCTTCCTGTGTCCCCACTGTGGATGCATCCCAGCTCGGGTGATCTACCTCGGGATTGGAGTCACCAAAACCTTTCAGTTTTTCCAGGAAGACTCGAAAATGTTTATGAGGCAGGTTCTTGTATTGCTGCAAATGGTTGTGATTTCGTGAGCCGTGCAACAAAAATCCTCCATCTAAGTTGTTGCATTTGGCAACCACATTATTTTTAAATTGCAAAGATTTATTTTATGAAATATGTTATTCGTTTAATATCTTAGGTGGCACAGGCAGCAGTAGCCCTCCATCCTCTCTTCCTCCGGAATTACCTCCAAGATCAGTGAGTTCCTCCGTCGACAGTTCGGGTCTCCATTCTTCCGCTCAGATTTCGTCTTGGCATACGTCGTCTCCTACGCCTCCCAGTTTCACGAATCATAGGTAAGATACTCTGTGGAGTGGTGACATGAATACCTCCTCCCTTTTCACCTGTGCATTATAAAAGTTGAGTAAATGGGTTGTAGGGAAGGGACTGAGCATCCACTCCTTTTTATTTTCCCTTGAATGAGTCTAGTTTTTTGTTTTGCCTCAGCCACCCTCCTTACAAAGAATATAGAATATAGAGTATGTGAGTATTTTTTTTTTTATTATTAAGTCGTATTTCCCGGGGATATCACTAGTGTTAGGGTAGTAAAGGTGCATTGCTTATTTACTTGCTGTCTTAGGAAGTGACTAGCATGGATAGGGAGGCAGTGGGCTGGTTATTCCTTCTTTACTAAAATGTTTTCCTATTAGAGAAACAGTCGAAAAACTGCATCCTCAGTTCTTTTGTTACCATAGCTAATACCTGCTACCTCCTTGCCCATTTCTCTTGTTGGTGACCCAAGCAGGGTCCTCGATTTATGTCAGAGTTCCATTCCTGGAAAGTGATGTAACCTGAAATTCAGTTTTAAGTCGAAACACCTAAATAAGCACCTAGGCTAATGCATCTTAATATCTTTAATTTCACTTTCATGGTGATGGCTTTCCTTTTCTTGTCATCAGAAGAATATACTTCATGCTTGTGTGACATAATACAGGCCAAAAATGATAAAAAAAAAAGCTAAATAATTTATGAGATGTGTTGCAAAACATCGTAACTCGAGAACATTGTAAACCGAGGACCCCCTGTATTTCAGTGTGTGTTCACCCTCATTCAAATGGGGATTAATCAGCAAAAAAAATAAAATCATCTATTATAATACGTCAGAAGAAATGTTCTTAAAGAAAGATTGAACCTTTATTGGACTTGGAAACATATTCTTGTATTTATAAAAAAAATATTCATAAGGATTTTTAATATGTTAATTTAGCTTCAAATGGGTGTGTTGACATTTTTTTTTAATTTGTTTGCAAGACAGCAGGTATTGACTACGAGAGTAACAGCAGTGGAAATTAATTAGTACTGCACTGTAAATTTCCAGTGAAATCAGCATTAAAATGAAAAAAAATTAGAAAAATAAAAACGCGTATATTTGAGAAACAGAAATTACAGACTTAATAACATAGCAAGGGAAACATAAGTACAGTATTTTTATAAGATTGATATTTCTGTGCTTTTTACATATGTTTTCTGCTAATATCACTTGTTACCCCTTGTAATTGCTTAAAAAGTAGTTAATACATACAAATACACTTACCACAGTCCATGAAGGAGGGTGGCTGAGTCAAAGCACCCATTCACCATAAGCTATTATACCTTGATCATTCTTCTTAGCACCTTAGGGAATAAAGGGCTGCCACATTTCCCCACCACCACCAGCTCCCTGCATGGGTCACCTACAGGGTAAGTGGGCAAGGAACTTCTGGGGTTAGGCCCAACAGTTGCAGCTGGTTTACCCTCACTGCCTCATATCACAGTAACCCCCCCCACACCCACCTGTCCCTGTTGATACTAATTGGAATTTTATGTACTGACTTCTGATCAACCTGTGTACATGGGTTCCAATCATGTCGTTTGTTATAATCCTCGATCTTTGCTTAGTGAAGTGTCTTTCCTATTAGATTTGAACGTTTTCTTCAACATTCTTTACAGAACAAGTGGCGTAAGCAACACGGTGTCTCCCCCTCCGAACATTGCCCTCGGGAATGGTAGCAACATAACTCTGCAGGGAAGTTCTGTATCTAACAAGATGGAAAGAGTAAGTCTTGCTTTAAGTTAAATTGTAATATTTCTTTTCAAATATGACACCTTATCCCAGTGAAGATAGTAAGGTGGCCACAGTTGTAACAAAGGAATTGAACCTGTTATGTTGCAATGTGTCTTGAATTCTCACTGCATGGTACTTTGGAGATCATGAGTTTCATGGAGAAGTTAGGATCATTCCTCATGTGAAAATCTCTTGTTAGCTCAGCACGGTTAGTGTGTAAATCATTAGATATGCTAGGGCAGTGTAGGAACAGTGTCTTAAGATCTTGAGCTTTTATGAGTACAAGTATTCGATTTCAACAGGTGATGTAAGATAAAATTATGATAAATATAACTTTGGTAGGGAGATTCTTGACGAATTTATATACCATTTAGTATGGTTGGAACCAAGTTAGAAAGAAGTGTTGTACAAAGTAGTCATATCTGGAAGCCTTAGAACTTTATTTCTTTCGCTAAATTTACAATCTGGTATTAAGTGTATCTCACCAAAAGAAATTCGCTCTTCATACAATTTCTCAGTAAGATAGCTTATTGGTAGAGTGCGTGATTTTTGCAATTATATTGGTATACAGGAACCAACTAATGCAAGTTTGATCCCACTGTGGGTGTTAGGCAGGGCATCCAACTTTAATTCCCCAGCTCCAGTATGTCTGTGTCCACCCCCATTTTAATGGAGACTAGCTCTGACACAGAAAACAGAGTACCTGCATAATTACTTAGTAAGTTGAGATATGTTAAAAATTTGCTATTAAAGCCCTAGTTGGCGGTATTCATTTCCTACCATAAATCCTACATGTGTAATGGTGTACTCGCTGCGTCTTCTGCCTTTAAACCTGCACAGTATCCCTTTACTCTCTCTCTCTCAACACTATACATGTAATGGTGTACGCAGTAAGTCTCCTGACCTGATATAGGTTACTACACCTTTACCATATATCAGTACTCTCTCTCTCATCTTTTACACCATCAACCCTGGACTTGTAATGGTGCACACACTGAATCTCCTGATTGGACATAGGTTACTATTCCTACACTGTATGCCAATACTCACTCTTTCATAATGCCAAATGGCTTTGAGAGTTGAACTTAAGGTCCTCTTGGTGGAAGCGAGGTCCCATATCCACTTATAGCTGCTAAAGGATATACAGGTTTATATATTCGATGTTTTTCTCCAAAAATTCATTTTTTTGTCCAAGCTGAGTTATGTCTTGTATATCCGTGCATATACATATACTGTATACACAACGATTCTTATCCCCCTTGTAAGGGGGTAAATGGAGTCAAATCATGCGCTCGTCATTATTCTATATCATCTTTGCAGAGACTGGCCAAAGAGAGAACCAGCAGCAGCGGAGGTATAAGCCTTATGAGAAAGTTCACAGGTAGTGGAAAAAGAAAGAGCAAATCTCCTCCTCCGTCGTATTCCATGGACAACCCTGTTTTTGAAGACCCAAACGTGTCTAACATTCAGCAGCAGCATGTCCATGCAAGGTAGACTTAGCAGTATTGTTTATTTATTATGTGTATCTATTTGTATATACAGTACAGTTATTTATAATACTTATTTCTTATTTTCCTTGTCTACAGTATCTGTATCTGTAGCATAGAGTAATGATTAAAGCAGTATTGAAACATTTGTAATTTTGGTGGTTTATATATAAGTTAGGCACGATGTTGATGACTTGTATGTTCCCTATATCCAATCTTTAAAATTAATGCAAAGCTTAAGTATTAATGATATCGTACTATAATTACTGTTCCATGTTGCACAGACCTCGGTTTGTATTTCTATAAGCAGGGTTTTAGTTTTAGTAAGGACTCGAAATTCCTTTTGGAATATTTTATAATGTTTGGTGTATTTTAAATGCCATTTCATTCCTCTCTTTAAAAGGGAATCCAAAATTTGAGATTTTTTTCTTTATTTATGAGTGAAACATCAGTGTCAGGTCATTTTTTCTTGAAGCATGTATGTAGATTTTTATTGCACTGTGCCATTTTTCCTAGTGCACATTTTAATCATGAATTGCTTTGGTATTGCATTTCCTCATTTTATTCATATTTTTCTCTCATCTGTATGGCTATAAGAAAGTATAAGCCTTTATCTGTATGGCTGTAAGAAAGTATAAACCTTTTATGTATGGCTATAAGAAAGTATAAACCTTTATCTCTATGGCTACAAGAAAGTATTAGCCTTTATGTGTATGGCTTTTTTAATGTACAGACTGTTAATGAATGGGAATTTGTGACAGCCCTCTGATTCTGGATATCATGTATCGTTGCCTTCTGCTTCACAAAGTTGGTCTGTTCTTTTCTATTCTGTTTACCAGGTTTTCATTTGTGATTTTCATCAGAGCTCTACCATCTTTTTTATTTTTTCACTAGTGTCATCTGCATACTTTTTCCTAGCTCCGTAACGGCTTTTTATTGATTTTCAATTGGGTTTGGGGAATTTTTGAGTGGGGCTGCTATAATATATATAGGACAGAATGGGATGCTTGGACGATGCCATTTAAGTGCTGACATTTTGGCACGGTTGTTTTGGCACCATTCGTTTTTTAAAGATGGTTAGGTTAGGTCAGATTTACAATATATAAAAGTCTTCTAAGCGTGAGAATATTCATCGCTAAATAGATTGTCACGAACATGGGTTTCGCGCCCAGACAGTTGGCGTCAAAATGCAGCAAACCCATAAGAGGCTTACATTTGTCATGATCTTTTTCTGTATATACAACAAATTGTGATTGCATGGAAGGAGATATGAATTCTTTGCTGATGTGTGTCTTGATTTGTCATAGATCTTATCGGTTCTTCTTGGGAACTGGGGTTTAGATACAGTAGTGGTTTTAGAATGATACAAATAGGTTCTTTGTAGTATGCATCAAGCTCCCATGAAAATTATTCATTAGAAAAAGCATTCACATAAGGTAGCGAGGTTCTATTTTTTATTTTGCGCATGATTTTAGTCCTTCAATATAATGATTACTTAGCTGTAATATTTCTCGTGTTCAGAGAGGTTTTGTGAATCAAAATTTAATGATTTTAGTTGTATATACAATAACTTCTCGAAAAAATAACTCAGGAAAGGCATTTTGGAAATAAGTCAGGGAATCTATGATTTGTATGTCTTTATCATCCCAACATACTTAAATAAGTTGCAAGTATAGGGTAGGCCTTTAATATGGGATATATCTGAGACTGAATTAAAGTATAAGGGGTGCCCTGAATATGAGGGATAACAAAAAGTTTGCTTAAAAGTATAGAGGGCCCTTAATATGGGGTATATTAGAAAGATTGCACACTAGTATAAGGAGGGCACTGAATATGAGGTATATCATATATATTGCATAAAAGTATAAGGAGGGCCCTGCATATGAGCAATAATAGTGAGTTTGCATTTAAGTATAAGGAGGGTCCTGAATATTAGGTATATCACAGATGTTGCATACAATTTAACATATATTAGGTTGGTTCATGGGACCAGCTGCCCATGGCAATACTACAGGTGAAAGTCACTTGGGCTTTAAAAGGACTGGCTAGGACAGCTTGATGTTATGTCTTTCTTCAGTAACAGTACTTTTCCTATGCCAACATCTACATCGAATATTCTGGCGTACTTGTTGCACTTCTTTTTGTCCCTTCATATCTTTCAAGTCACAACTTTCCCCATCCCTTTTTCTCTTTGCTTTTTATTTTCTTGGTGCCTTGGCCCATTGAGGGCAATTTTCTTTGTCCGTCCTAGTGTCACGCATTAAAAAAGGCATTAAGTTGTCGCTTTTGGGGTTTGGAATGCTAAAGACCGCATACTAACTGAGGGAGAACCTGAGTACTCTCTGGCATGGCCACCCCCCCAAGGTGGGAGTTCATTTGGAAAGATGGCATCAATGCTTCATCTAGATAGAATTAAATTATTGGTATATAGTGGGAGCTGCAGTATTGCAGTAGTTGGCGCACTCAACTTGAGAAGTGACAGACCTAAGTTCAAGCCCACCATGGGATGTTAAAATGGGCAGTGAACCTCAATTCCCCAACTCCTACCTGTCTGTATCTACTCTTTTTCAAACAGGGATTAATATTGACATAAAACTGCAAACAAACATACAAAAAAGACTTAGTACTTTAGATGCCACTCAGAGCCAAGTCCTCAGATATGGTCTATGAACGTGTTCCTAGATAGTCTTTATGATGCTTTCATTATTATCTCATAGATAGTGTAATAAATACAAAAGGGAATCATTACAAGAGGAAAATAAGTTAAGTAATTGTCAATTGCCACTCAGAGAACTAGGTGTACAGCCATGACCAGAGGAGAAATAATTAAATATACTTGTCAGTATTACTATTAAAGTTCTTTCGTAAGAGTTTAGGAAGGATTTAGTGTATGGCATATTAAAGATTTCTTTAAAATTTGCATTATATACACCAATGTGTACTATTTGTTTTGGCCACTAGTGTTTTGTAGAGAGAGAATAAAATTGTTGTTTGCTATTTTATGCATCACTTATTAATTGCCATTCTAACAAGGGTGAACAGAAACAAGTTGGAGGTGAGAAAGAAGGGTGGATGCCTTTCCTAAAGCCACCTGGTATTCTCAACCTTGGGTTTATCTCTTCCCGAGTCGGGTACTCTAACCATGGCACTCCTGCGGTCATGTACATTTACTGTATTTCTTTGTGTCCTGTAGATAGCCTTCTTATTCGGTAATGTATTCTTAATTGCTTTCTGTCACTCTAGACAGAAGGTATGAGGAGGAATTGTTTCATATATGTTAATTGTGGTGTATTTATTAATTGTGTCATGTTCATTAATTTTGTTGTATCTATTAATTGTTCCATATCTAATAATTGTACTAGCTATTAATATTATTTCATCTATTAATTGTGTCATATCTATGAATTGTCATATCTATAAATTGTGTCTTATCTGTTTGTTGTCTAACTTTGGTTTGTTTATGTGTTTTGGGGGAGAAAGAATTCCAAACTCGTGTTGCTTGATCGTTGAAGGAGACGACTTGCAGATTTTTGGAAGCATTAGATGGCAATGATTGCCATCATGAAAATATTATCTTGCCAAGACTAATTAGCAAAAATATAATTAACAAATTTAATATATATACTGTATATATATATATATATATATATATATATATATATATATATATATATATATATATATATATATATATATATATATATATATATATATATATATATATATATATATATACCGTAAATTAACAAAGTTTATTTTCTTGCTGAGGTATATTTAGCAAAAGTATTTTCTTGCCAAGATATAATTAGCAAAAGGTATTTTCTTGCCAAGATATGATTAGCAAAAGGTATTTTCTTTCCAAGATATGATTAGCAAAAAGTATATTCTTGTAAAGACATAATTAGCAAAAATTATTTTCTTGCTAAGATATAATTAACAAAGTTTATTTTCTTGCCAAAGCGTATTTAACAAAAGTATTTTCTTGCCAAGATATAATTAGCAAAATTATCATCTCCCAAGATATAATTATCAAAAAGTATTTTTTTGCAAGATATAATTATAAGAAGTATTTTCTTGCCAAAATATAATTAGCAAAGGAGGGTTTCTTGCCTAAATACATAATAAGTTGCAAAGGGGGCAGGGCATACCATTTGGACAAATTTTTTCTTCAATCAGTTCACACAAAAAAAGTTTTATGATTCATTAGTGACAATCTTTTATATATATATATATATATATATATATATATATATATATATATATATATATATATATATATATATATATATATATATATATATATATATATATATATTATTTTTTTTTTTTTTTAAGAAAAATAAGTTAGGATACACACGTAATTTTATGATGTGTGTGTTTGTGATAACTTTCTTTGAGAGAAATAAGTGTTTAGCACAAGAAATTTTATGATGTGTATGTGTGACAGCTCTTTTTTGAGTAATAATATATACTTGTATTATTTTATGGCATTGAATGTAACTGATTTCTTTGCAGATTTTTTTTTATATTTACAAAATAGTTGCTTAATATATTTTCCAATCCTGTATTTTTGTTGGCTGTTACTCTCTCTTTTCCTTTGGAAAATATTTGTATCCATTACAATTAAATGCAAGCTTTGCAGAACTGGTTTTCGGTTTCCATAGCTGAATGGAACACTTCATTTAGCTTTTTGTTAGCTTATAGTTTTAGATTAGCTTTAGCTTTAATCTGTTACTGCTGTACTTTCAAACTGTTTCTGGTTTACTTTTAAGCTGTTACTGGTTTAGTGCTATATATTATTTAAATGGGTTGAAAGTGTTTTTATACATATATTTATTTTTAGTACGGTACAACAAATGTGATTTTTATATTTATATAAAAGTATTAGTCACTCGTTTAGTAACAACAGGCATACTTTATCTTTTGCCTGATTGCATCAATAATTTTCTAACATCGGAAAGGATATCACATAGAATACGAAAACAAGACAAAAATTTAGTCTTAAAAATATGATGATAGAAGCACTTCACAGTTTATATCCGAATCTTAGGCTTTGAAAGTATTTAAAAAATGAATGGAAGTGACACCTTGTATATATTCAAATTGTAATTGGTTAGTAAGATTCAATTTAATATATCCCTTTATTCTCTCTGTTCAGCTTAGCATCTTCCGTACTGCAGAATACTGTATGGCTTACTACTGTATTAGAGTTACCTAGAATCATTCTATAATTACTGTATCTCTGGCTTACCATAGAGTTACTTAGACTTATTCTATAATTATCTCTATTGATGATATCACCACTGTTAGACATTAGCTGGTCTGCCCCACCTATTTTTATTTTGGTGCTTGAATAATAACCGTTGCTATGCTTGCTCCACTGCCCCTTCCTTTGGTGTTGTCTTGGGTGCCACACCAGATCCGGATCATGCCCAGGCACGCTGGTAGGTGGGGGTGCGAGTTTAGGGTTTAGTCCTAACGCTCAACTTCGTGCCGAAGCGGGAGGGTCCTGCCGTGTTCGTTCCCGCGATCGGCCGAGTATCATCCTCTCCAGTCTCATGTTTCGCGGCAGGTATGTGCCACTAACTTCATCGTCAAACGAGCTAAAAGAAAAATGGCTTTGCTGTGTAAATTGAATTGTTGTGGGATCTGTGCTGTGTCAAATAATGAAAAGAACAATTTTGAAAGCCTTCATCACAGTACGGTAGAGTACTGTCATTTGTGTAGAATAGCTCATTAAAAACTGCCATGTGCTCTGTTTGTAAGCTTTGAATTCTTGGCTGCATTTTTAAAAGAAGAAGTGATGTTCTCCAATGCTTTTAAATGTTCCCACTTCTTAGAATTCTGTATATACAATATGCTGTTAAATGTATTGATCTTATACTTCAGACTTTAATATTAGATAGTACTTGATACTAAACTAAAAATTTAATTGATAAGTAACTGCAGTTACAGGGAGCCTTACATCTTCTTTCAAAAATATTACCATTCAAACAATGACTTCCAGTACAAAAGACTTGGTGTGTAGGAAAAAACTCTGAGTAAGTAACTAAAAGATTTTTTGACCTTTACTTGCATCTTACACGTACGCTTCTCTGTCTTGTATATTTGTAGTTTGGTACTTTTTTACATTCATCATATAGGTGAATAGTGTACAGAGCTTTCGATATATATATATATTTTTTATTTCTATTTTAATAGCTGTACATTATCTATAATTTTGTTTATATTCAGAGGCTTCTCACTGAGATTTTTTGCTTGAAGCAGCTTGCAACTAATGTGTTTGAATGTTGTTAGGTGTATTAAATATTATATGACTTTTCTTAAGTATCAACAAAACTAAAATGCGTGTGAACAATTGAATAAATTTCAGATTTCTTTTTTCTCTCAAGTGCCGCTGCTCTCTTGCTCAGAGCTGTATCTCCTTGAGCATAGGAGTGTTGCTTGGAGCTATAATGGGAGTAGTGTTAGGAGTTTCTCAAGAATTGGAGCAATGCTCAGAGCCATTTCTCTTCGAGAACGGGAGTAATGGCTCTATATTACTATGGAATCGTAAATATGTCATTCACCCACTTGGGTTGTTTATTTCCCATGATCTTATTCAATACAATTTCCCTCATCTTGTACGGTTTTAAGTAGTGTGATTTTGAATATACTGTACAGTCATGAAATAAAAAAAATAAAATCTTATATTCCCCCCCTCCGAGAAATGCATTAAAACTATAGAAGTGTTTTTACACAAATTTAAGTTTTATTTGGCAAAATTTAAGTGCAGTACAGTTATTTAGGCATAATTCAAACAATACAGGAGGTTGAAAATAGAGTATATAGTAAGTATAGGCATATTTATATAAGGGTTTTGGCTACATGTATTTTTTTACTTACACTGGAAGTGAGGGAACCAGTTTATGGTTTAAGATGAGGGACAACTGTATTACTGTTATTTTTTACTATAGTACAATGATGTGAATTGTCTGTATTGAAATTTATATTTATTCAAGGTACTTCATATATGTAGCACTGCTTTATGTCTCAAAATTAGTCCCAATTCAAATGGGGTTGGACACAGACTTGCTGGAGATGGAGCATTATGCTGGATGATCCTCCTAACGCCTCGCAGTGCGTTGAAACTGCGTCAGTCACTTCCCAAGACATGCTTGGGCCATTGAGCCAGTGCGTCCCCCACCTATATTCCTATATAAACTAGGTGACAGAAAAGTGACAGTCCATAACCAGCCAAGCTAGATTGTCTGTCTTTAATATCATTCTCCCTAAGTCAAGTATTAATTATGTATATAAGAAATTCTAAATAAACAGTATATGACATGGTTTTCTACAATCTTCAGAGAGTTTGTGTTCTTGTATGATGAAGTAGCATGGGTTAAAAGTGCCATATATGCCTAGTATAAGTTTGCAGAAGTAATTTGATATATTCTACTGGTTTGTCAACCTCAGCCTGTATGGTAATTTAAGGGGCATTCTACCTTGGCCAAGCCTTAATGTGGTTCATTTTGTTTTGTGATTTCACCAAAATCACAGTTGTTGCTGTTCCAACAACGCTTTCTTCTTTCTCACTCTTGTCTTGAATTCTTATTGCCGTTTCCTACTCTTCATTGTGTTGCTATCTGTTTTCACTGCTATTTGTCTTAATTTTTACCATCTATTACTCTTTAAATACTTATAGAGGTATAATTTTTTTTATAGTACTATATATTATTTGCTACCCATAGTGCCACATAGACAGAGAGTATGAGTGAGGATTACTAACAACAGTGGTGAAGGTAAACTAGTTGCGGCTGTTGGGCCTCACAGCAGAAGATCCTTGCCCACTTACTGTGTTGGTAAACCAAGCAGGGTGGTGGTGGAGATTTGTTGCAGCCCTTGATTCTCTAGAAACTACGAGGCTTGAAAGAGTTTTATTAGCCTTTGGTGAATGTGTGTTCTTTATTCAGTCACCCCCCTGACAAGAGGGATTGTGGCCATTTCATATGTTTTCAGTTATATCATCTGTGAATTTTTTTCTCAAACATCATATTAAGTATGTAAGAGTCGTAGGATACTGTCTACATATGCCATTCATGTCAATTGGAGTTGACTAAACATAGTAAAGAAATATGAAAGTGTTAAGGCCTGTCTTTCTGAAATGTTTTGTCTTTTTGCTTCCTAGCAGCTTAAGGTTTGTACTGTAGTAGGGATTGGGAAAAGTGAGATAGAATGAAGTTCAGTTGTCCAACGTTTATTCTCTTGGCTGAGACTACTCTTTTGGAATGTGTGAAAGGGTACATTTGTCATTTAGGTTCTGTGAAACAATTTTGTTCTTGTAATATTTGGGCCAAAATCATTGGACAAAAGTTTTCTTAGAAATGTGCTAGACAATAAAAAAACAAACTTTATTTCCATTTAAATACAATGGGTATTCGTCAGCCAGGGCAAGCCCCAACCCCCCACTGTGGTGTCCAACCACAGCAGTTCCTGCCAGTAAACAGCTTAAACTCTCGGTCTTGGACGGGAACCGATCTTTCGACCTCATGAATGCGAAGCCAGCGCGTTACCACTGTACTAGCCAGCAGGATCAGGGAATGCTAAAAAAAATGTATAGAAGCCTCATAAAGAAAAAAAGCGGTAGTTTTATAACCAATGTAGGCTGCTAGTAATTACCAGATCCCATTCATACAAGTAAATAACTCATTTATTTTTTTACTACTATTAATTCCATAAATCAACAGCACAATAATTTATGGAATGATTGTCTGCCAAACACTGTTTTAGGTTTACTACTTTGAGAGTATTATGTAGGACCTATGGAAGAGACAAATTAAGACAGGATATAGAATGGATAGGATAAAGAATATGTATTAAAGAAACAGATCAGGATGGACGTTTGGGGATGTGATGAGAGAGGCAAGACTGAAATATGGTTTAGGCATATGCAGACGGGGGAATGAAAGATATGTTGGGAGAAGGATGCTGAGGTTGGAGCTGTCAGACAGGTGAGTGAGAGGTAGACCAAATAAGAAGTTTTTGGATGCTGTGAGGGAGGACATGAGGGTGTGTGGTGTGACAGAGGAAATAGGGCTATTTGAAAACGATTTATCCACTGTGACGACCCTTGGCAAGAGAAGCAGAAAGATTTAATGATGATTTCATATCTATAGGTGGAAAATCTTAAACCTCCCAAACCAAGTCACACCAGAAAAGCTGGGGCAGGGAGGTGACGTCATTTGAAACCTTCTGTGAAGGACCATGTTTGAAAAGGGAGTAAAGTGTAGGAAGGGAAGGATCAGAGTAAATATGATGGTATTATTTTTCAAACTAGACTTAACAGGAATATATCAGGTAGGCTTCTTCATTTTTTTTTTATTAGAAAATCTTAGCTACTCATGAATGGAGACTGCACAATTATTTCATAGTGTATGTTACAGTCCCCCTGAGGGAGGGGGGTAAGAATACTTCCTCCATGATCCCCTGCATGTCGTAAACGTCGATTAAATGGGATGGAGCGAGGGGACTGGAAATCCTCTCCTCTGTATTTTCTTCCCACAATGAGGCAAGGTATTTTACTTTGACTCAGCCACCCCCTTATAAGGGGCATTATGGCTCCTGTATATAGAATAGAATAGTATATTACAGATTACCCACTTACCTTGTGGGTGACCCAAGGAGGTTGATGAAGGTAATTATGGCAACTCTTTATCACCAAAGAGCTAAGAGGAGTGATTGAGGTATATTAGCTTCTGGTGAATGTGTGCTTTGACTTGGTCATCTTACTTACAAGGGGATTGTGGCTGTTGTAAATGTATGTTACAGAGCTGTGTCTGTGAGTTTTGTAGTAATATTCACTTGTATATAAGCCTATGATGAAGATGGTAAGTGCATAGTTATTATATTCCTATTGAATATATATATACTCGTTGGTTTTTGTTCAGTGTTGAGTTTGCTAAAGAGACAAGCTGTTTACAGTATGCTTCTTAACCTTACTTCACCCACCATTGTTTGTGTAAAATCATTGGGATTTGTACTATAGCTATATGCAATGTCTAGGCTCTTACTGTTTACATTGACATTTAGGTAAATGTAGGTGGATTTATGAAGGCAACTGGTAGTGTGAAACATAGCAACTTTGGATGTGTTATGATGTATAATCTACTCCAAACACAAAATATTTACTGCCTCTATGTAGAAATATAGTATAGGTATTGATACCTTTTGCTTGTGCTTGTATGTTCATGTTTAATGTGTCACTATTAATCCCGTAAGGGGATGGACACAGACAGGTTGGAGCTGGGGAATTAAGGGTGGATTCCCTTCCTAATATTGCACAGTGGGTTTGCTTGTGGGTCTGTCAACTCCCAAGTTTAGTATACTAACCACTTGGCTATCAAGGTGTGCTTTAAATATGAGTATATGCCCATTGACACATGGAATGATTACTCATTCGGCCTGTTCAGTTAACAGGGTGGAGTATAATCTTTACCCCAAGCAGCTGTGGCAAAGAGATTCTCTATGGACTGCTACAGAAATCTGAACAATGTTCACTAAGCCATAAAAGGTAAGTGTTTTTGCCTTTTGTAGGGATAAAGTAATATTACACAAATTTCTTTCTTTTTCCCTAGGACTGGAAGCAATCCAGATAACAGTGGAGGGAGTTCATCTCAGACACTCTCTTCAACTCCACCTACCACAATCCAGACCACAGCCGATGTATCAAATGATACCCCTCGACGCACAAAACAGCCCGTACCACTTATTCGAGAACGGTAAGTGCCTCGGCAATTTTTAACATACTGTATTTCCTTTTCTGAAGTTTTGTGATGGTGGTGCAAGAAGTCATGGAAGAAAGCTTCTTAATGCATCCTTGAAAAATGCTACTTCAGTTAAGTACTGCTATGTTTTATAACAACTTTTTTGTTTTTATATCACATGGCTATATCAACTTATGAACTTCCCAAAATAATTGGTCCTAAGAATTGCTTTCATCTCTGCTGTTTAAACTGGCTTTTGTTTTCATAGCAGATCGCTTTTTAGTACTTTCACCAATTTATATCTGCTCTCAGCTTTCCCATCAATTGCCCTTTGTGTGCAGTCTGTTATATACAGTATACCTTTTACTGGAGTGCCGTCATAAATTTTTATTCAAAACTTAATTTTATTGAAAAGGCTGAACATGGCTTATAAAATTAAATTTGTTGGATGCTAAAGCTTTCAAAGTGTGACACCACACTAGGCATACCAAATGTCTACTGTTGTTATTGTTGTTTGCCATTTTGTCACTCAATCCCCATTTGAATTGGGCGTGGACACAGGTGGGAACTGGGGAATAAATGTTGGATGTCCTTCCGAACACCCCGCAGTGGACTTGAACGAGGTTTATTTCTTCCTGAGTAAGTGCTCTTACCACTGTGCTGCACATAAATATTGTCTCTTTATAATTTAATATGACTCTTTATCGTTTTGAATTTTAGCCTTTCAAACCTTGGCAAAATCTGTTAGCTAGAGTCAACAAATATTAATTGTAGTGTGTTAACGAGCCATGCAAATTACAGATAATGCCTCTACAAGTAATCAGTGCCTCCACATAAATATGTATCACTACTCTCATTCTTCTTAGATAATGCATTGTCCAGAGGAATTAAGCTTATATTCATGCAGTTTTCAAAAGTGGCTCTCTGCCATTAGTGCCCTTTGCATATGTTGATGCTATTTTGTCACAGATTTCTTTTAAGCACACTTTACTCCAGTGAAGTAAATGAGCATCAACTATTTACCATGCAGTTGAGGACCTCTTTTAGATAATCCCATGCTTATAATGATGAGAAAACATCAAGCATTTTCAAGGTTTATAAATGTATGTTTGACGTGAAAAGGGTTATTTTAATGACAAAAATTCTTAAAACATGCACAATACCAGAAAAAATGGCTTGCCAACTACCTCGCAGGCATGTATACACATGTATCGTTTGCTGGTCAGTTATCAAACAGAAACTTTATAACCCACACTCTTTACATGCATGACCTACCCACTCCTCATTTACCCTAAGTACACATAGCTTCCTACACACATGACAGAACACTTGCAAGTAAACACCAAAATGCAAACACAACTGCTGACCTCCTGCAGTCCTACCTCAAGATACTTCTTGAATGGTTCACCCTAAGCAGACATAAGATAATCCCAGCCAAACCCTTACTTACTCTCCTAATAAACTGGACATCAGAATATCGTCACATTCCTCAACTCACCATATACAACATCCTTTTAACACACATATACACCTAATTTCCAGGGTATAAAACGATACATCAATATATTTTAAACAACATATCACAAACATTAGAAGCAGACTGACACCAAGACTTAATGCCCTCATATCACTTGCCCATACAGCATTTTGAAAAAAAAAAAAAAAATCACAACAGTACATGTGCTCAGTGGTAGAATATGCAAGCCCTGCTTGGACTTCTAACCTCACAACATCATACAGACTACAAACAAGGCACTAAAAATAATCACAAGCTGCTCAGCTACAGCACCTACAGACCACTAACACCAAAATTTTCAAAGTTAAAGACCACCAAACATGAGAGGCACACAAATACTTGCTGCAGCCTCCACAAACCAACTCCACTACATTGCAGAACACCTACACACACCAAGGAACATTAAAACAACACCTTGCACACAATATCACAGACACCCATACTGTATTGCAGAACACCTACACACACCAAGGAACATCAAAACAACACCTTGCACACAATATTACACATACTGTCATCTTTTCCTCTGCACCACCCCAAACATGTCTATACTCATCCACTCACTCACCAACAATGTACAACTGAATGCACAACCTCCTGTCCTCCAGCCTTCCGAATCCCACATTCCTCTTGGCTAGGCTGCAATGTTGCCCCACACAGCCCTTCTGAGCTATCAGAAGAGGCTTGACGACTATAAGTGATGCCTGTCCAGTATATAACATCACTGGATGCAGTCAAACATATTATGAAAGACTGCACTACTTACAACCTCATATGGCAATAACACAATATACAATTCATGAAAGCTCTATTGGAAACAATGGGATTGGCAGTGGTTTTCCTTAGGGATTCAGAGATGTTTGGCTACCAGCCTAGGGAATATCGACAACATCATCTTATCCAATGTCACACTGATAGAGAACATAAAAAAGAGCACAGAGGTATGCAGGAGGCTGGCAACCTCTTCTTGAATTATTTCAAATGTTTTAACTTTTCTTGAATCATTATCTACGCATTATTTATTACAGATTTCGATGTATAGTTCCGTACCCTCCTAACAGTGATTATGAGTTGGAGCTGCAATTGGGCGATATAATTTATGTGCACAAGAAACGAGATGATGGGTGGTACAAAGGCACGCTTCAACGAACGGGCAAAACGGGCCTTTTCCCAGCTAGTTTCGTGGAGTCTTATTAAGTGAAGCCACATTCACTAGCCTCTTAAAACTCAATGATGTGTATTGTTGTGCACCTGTTAAAACCGGCTTTTTAAGCAAGAATAATTGAACATGCAAGTTTAAAGCATGAACAGAAGTACCTTTGTACTCATGTGGATATTATACTCAAGTTACATAATTATAACTAATACAGTAATCGGGATGCGTGAAAACGACTTGAAACTTCAAAACAGAACAGATATGCTCTGTTAACAACATTTAAAATTTGTCTGAATGATTTCTGACCATAATGCCATACATTGAATGAATCTCTTAATTATTGCAGGGGCGATGTTTTGATGACGTTCGTCTTTTAATAGGTTTTAGGGAACATGATATTGTAGATGAATTTTTGGGATGAAGAATTAACATTTTGATACTTTTCTAGTGAATGTAAGTACGTATTCCCTCTTTGCCTATTAATATTTGTCCATTGGGAACCCCCGCAACTTGGTTTCCCCTTTTGTAGGAAATAGGGAAAACTACGTTTAACAGTCTTCAGTATAGGTCAACAACAACAGTATTGTTTATATATGTACTCATTCTCTGTTACAAATATCTCTTAACAAATCTTTTTCTAACCCATTATTCTCTTTAGTCATTAAAAAGTATTATTATTTTAATGTTTAGATATTAATGTTAATTGTTATTTTAACCAGTTGTTTTTATTATAATTATTATTGTTATTATTTGAGTACAAGCCCTGACTAATATTGGGATGTTTACAGCGAATGATGAAAAAGTTGTCCTTGAAGCCAACTTGACAGTTTTGTATATTTACTATCCAAGCCACACTGGTAATTTATACCAAAGTGAGTGCCATTAGTATGCCTTATGGGTAGGTGCATTTGGTATTTGTTTAGTTGCTCATTGGTACCTGTTTCATTGCTACATAAGTTCAACATCTGCATTTTTTTTTTTTTAAACTGTAAAGACAAAAAACTAACGCCCCCAAATGTTCTTTTAAATTTAGTGCTTCTTGACTGAGTACATTAATATACATGTCCGAGAAGAATGTATTCTGCTTTGTAAATTCTCTTTCAGGATATTGAAGGTACTGCTGGTTATTTTAATAGTCAGACCTAAGGTTTAATGGCACTCAAGGTGGCAACAAGAGTTAAATGGCTCACGTGGGTTAAAATGTACACGTTGCTGCTGTACGTTCACTAAAAGTACTAATATGTGAAATATGTTTGTTTTTCGTGTAAATGCTGATACATACATGGAAGGTTGTAGATGAGTGACGTCTAAAGATAAATACTCTAATACTCAAGTAAAGTCCAAAGTTTCTGTAATAATGTGGAGGTGCCAAAGTGCCTTGTGAAGAGAGATGGCAGTAGAAGAAATTCTCATATATTTTATGTTTCCTTTTTGCATCTTAAAATGCTGCTTAATTTCTGATTTAGTAATAACTATAAATATACTGTGATGATTGCAAAATTTGCTTTTTATATATTTTGCACAAATAGTCTAAGCAATTTTTCGTAATTATTGTCTCGTATTCAAACCTAGTGTGGGGCATTATGAAGAACATCCAACTTTAAATCCCCAGCTTAAACCTGTATTTATCCATCCCCATTTAAATGGGGATTAACTGTAGCACATAAAACAACAACAACACTCTCAAAATACATAATTTCTGTTACTATCTCGTTTCACTTGGCATAAAGGGCAGTCTCATAGTGTATAACTTGTACCAACGAGCTTTTCGTTTCTTGGCGTGGACAAGGCAGAAGCGAGCCAGTCACTCACAGCTTCTTTGTAGACTTGTAAAAATATACCATTTGTACATTATTAACTCTTAAAGAAATACTCTTAATTATTCTATCTAATTTCAGCAGACACACTGCCTATTATATAATTTGTAAGGAGTAATGTACTGTATAAAGCTAAAAGTTTTGTTAGTATAAACTCTGTTTTTTAAATCTGTTTCTTTGGGTAGGAAAAGAAAGATTTTATTTAAATTTCTGAAATAATATTTGGAAATGTTGATGTTTGCAGATCCAGTTCAATGCAGAATGTCATGAAATCCAAATTATTAGCTACAAATACTTCCGGTCATAAATGTAACGATGCATGTCGGCATTTTGTGTCATTTATACTGGAAGAATTCAGAGTGCCAAAAGTGGAGGGAAAATGTATGTAAGGAAGGAGAGATCGTGCTTAGTGAAGTCAAGTGCCATTATCTTATGGCATTAACATTAACAATATAATATTAATAAATTTGTGTACATCACCAGCTCATTGCATTGATATTTTGTTTGCTTTTATATTCATTAGAATGAATGACAGTAAAAGCAATAAGTATTTACGGTAAAAGAGTAATACTTGCTGCGCTCTTTTGGCACTCTGGAAGTCTGGGCGTAGACATATCAGTAGGTAAAGTGACCTAACCAAATACGAGTGCAATTTTGAAATTAAAGTTAGATATCCTCTTTCTCCCTGAATCTAAAATGTCATTGTTTTGGGAGAGCTAAGCTAGGGTAGGAAGTAGCCTAATATAGTATTCAATAACTGGGACATTACATCCAGGTTCAGTGCTGTGTGTTTAATTATAGTTTGAAAATAATACTGATGAAAGTTACTTGGATTCAATTTACTGAATACAGAATAATGGCATTTATTAGGTTTATTTGATCTTTGTCCTTTGCATCACTATATAAATGGGTTGTTAAGATACATCAAGTGCTAGGCCACCCAGTGGAAATTTGTAACTCTAATTACAAGCAACTTGCCATACCTATTGTAAGTAAAATAACATGTATGGCTGATCTTGTCTGCTTTGAGTAATGGAAAAATTTGTAGGTCTTGTTTCAAAATCTGTAGTTGAAGTACTGACGGAATTGGAATTTTTTTTTTTTTCTCTCCAGAAAAATATAACAAGTGTGTCTAGTCTTCCAATATTGTCAGAATATTACCAGCTACAGCTGAAGTTGATTAATTACGATGATGAGAAATAATGATACGATACGGAGTAGAATTTTCACCAATTACAATTTAAACTGATTATCTACAATGATGAGTAATAATGCAATAGCAGCACGTAGAAATTTGTTACATATCTACAGAGGTTTTCATCGTCTTACTACGACCATTGCAGACTTCCCCTTAAAGATGTCTAAATGATGTTATATAAACATTGTAAAACTTTCTGAAAGTACAGGGTATCTGAAAATTAGCTGTACAACTTGTCTGTTATTAATAGTACATTACAAAGTGTAAAAATGCGTGTTATGCCATTTTATAGAAAAATGTTTTTTTTCTGTACAAAGATTTTATTGAATACCAAACTTGTTTGTAATTGTTTTGTATGGACCGACAGCTTTTAACAAGTTTTGACCATATTTTCATTAATAGATAATCTAAAATGAATGCACATTAGAAATCACATTGTCTTGAATGGTTTATGGAAAATAAATCAGACACACAATTCCAATGAAGGATTAGACTTAATTACACCAGAACTCCTCCATCAAGATCAACCGTACGAGCTTGGTACAAAGAAGGAGGTGCAATTTAATGGCTGGCTAGATCTCCAGACATCACACTTGATTTCTTTCTATGATGGAGTTCTGTTTTTATTAGCTGTAACACCTTTGGTGGAATTGTGCTTGGTTTGGTGTCAATAAACCATTCAACACACTTCTTTCTGCTGTGCATTCATTTTGCATTATCTAATTAAGAACATAAATAGTCAAAACTTTGTATAAACAAATTACAAACAAGAAATCCTTATCCATAAAAACCGGATACATTTCTCTGTAAAATGGCACTATGCAGGAATACTTACACAATGTGACAGATTGTTAACAGACAAAAGTTTTATTGATAATTTTCGTACACCCTGTACATGATTAATTGCAAATTATGTAATTTATAATTGCTAAACAACTGTGTGACTCAATAGATCACCCAGTGGAAGACTTGATGTAATATTGGCTAAAGTGCATTCCTATCATTTGGACAGAGGTCAAGCAACCTGTGATAATAATACCTCGGTGTCATCTCCACAGGTTCACAATCCTGTTATCTTTATGTTTTATATACATGGTCATAACACAACCGTGGATGTCTGTACTCAACTGACATCATTTTATAACAGGATATATATACAGTAAACACTACAGTCCTACCATAATACTCTCTGTGATGATATAGATCATTAAATAATCAATTACAAACTTCTTCACTTGATGATAATGTTAACTACATGTAGTTCCTTTGGATAGGCTGTCTAAAAGAGTCTGATAGGGATCCATGTAGATTACAGTAGGTTCTATTGTGGTGTGTCCTCCAACCAACAGATTGGGCTATAGACATGCGTAAAGATTTTTTATTAGATGAGGTAGACTTGTCCCAAGATATGGAATTGAAGTTATGATGCATTTATGGGCCAGCATATTGCCGAAAGCCATTATAGATGCTGTTGTATGTTGTAAACAGTGAAGCTTTATATATATATATATATATATATATATATATATATATATATATATATATATATATATATATATATATATATATATATATATATATATATATATATATATATATATATATATATATATATATACCGGGACAGGCAAAAACTGCCCTCGTCAGTAAAGGCCCGGGCACGAGAAAACACCTAAACGAAAAAGAAAAGGTTAAGATCAATCCAGAGATGAGGCAATGTTGCACAAAGGAAAACGACAGACAGAAAAAACAGTCAAAGTACAGAGGACCCAGAGATATGGAGGACTAGGCTCTGAGATGACGATAGATCTGCTTTTTGAAGGATGAAAGGTCATAAGAATTAGGAAAGCCTGAAGGAGGAAGAGAGTTCCAGAGTCTGGAGGTAGATGGGATGAAGCACTCGCTGCACCAACTAATCCGCAAGCTACAAATCTCCACACAGTACCTGTGAGATGAGGCTGCTTGGCTAGTGTTACTTGGCCTCAACTCATCACAGCAGCAATGGAAATAGTAGTGATAGAAAGGGAAAATACCTTATGGCAGAGAGAGGATCAAGATTAGAAGAGAAGGATCATTAATGAGTCTGACTGCCTTAGATTCAACCCTATCAAGGAGATAAGTATAAGAAGAAGCACCCCAGATGCGTGAGCAGTATTCTAAGCAGGATTATGTGATCCTCCAAGACAAGTTAGAGGCTATATTTATACCTAATATGTTGATAGAACTAAGAGGGTAAATTTCGTTAGTTTCAAGACATAGAGTTATCAGGAGAAGAAGATAAAGACATAGCTAAAAACTGTGTCTTGGAGGCATTGAACTTAACTAAATTTTGAGTGTCCCACTCAGATACCCTCTGCAAATCGGAGTTGAGAGTAGAAGAAAGAGTGATATGAGACTGATTACAAGTAGCAGATGAAGGTTGCGAAGAAAAGGCAGAGGAAAAAGAAAGGGTAGAATCATCAGCAAAGGCATGAAGAAAGGAAGATGGGGGTTAATAATGAAGAGAAGAAACGGAGTAGGTGAAAGAACAGAGCCCTGTGGAACACCACTGGTAACACGGAAAGGGCTACATGTCGCACCATCAACAACTACAGATATAAAACGGTCAGAAAGAAAACTGGATATCAGAGAACAGAAAGAAGGGGTGAAGCCATAGGCAGGGATTTTGGCCAACCGAGACTTGTGCCACTCTGTCAAAAGCCTTAGAGATATCAAGGGCGACAACAAAGGATTCATCATAGTTCCTCAGAGAAGATGACCATACATGAGTAAGATAGGACAGGAGGTCACCAGTGGATCTTGTCTTGCAGAAGCCGTACTGGTGATCGGAGATAAGTGAGTTAGATTCAAGATGTTTCAAGAAGTGAGAATTGACCAAAGTTTTGAAAACTCTAGCAATAAAGGAGGTTAGGGCGATAGATCGGTAGTTTGAAGGAGTAAAACAGTCACCCCTCTTAGGAACAGAATTAGGCGAAAAAGACGGCAAAGCACGGGAGCTAGTTCATCTGCAAACTCCTTAAGGAACCTTGTTGGGATACCATCGGGACCAGATGCCTTGTTTGTCTTTAGCGAGTGAAGAACCGTATGAACTTTGTGTGAAGAAAGGATAAGGGAGAGCATAGGGTTAGAAAGGGGTAAATATTGAGGGACAGGTGCGCTGGAATTGTTTGTAGAAGAGTTGGCAGAAAAATGAGAGCCAAAGAGAGTGGCTTTGTCAGTGGGAGAGCAAGCTATAGAACCATCAGAACTAATGAGAGGGCGAAAGCTTGAGTTACAGAAGGTTTTGGAGAGGTTTTTGGCTAAGGACCAGAAACATTTGTCAGTGGGAGAGTTAAGGTCATCAACTTTCTTTCTTATAAAGGAAGTCTTAGACCTTCAATTCTGAGCAGTACAGTGATTCCTAGCTACAATAAAAGCAGAGCGAGTTAAATCGGAAGGAGAGGCTTGGTAAGATTGGAGTGCCCGATTTCTGGCCTGGATAGCCATGGAGCAGGCAAGGTCAAACCCAGGTTTAGGGGGAGAAAGTTTTTGTAGAAGAGGGGATGTACGCCTCCATTCCCGAGGTCATGACCTCGGCATCTTTTAGGGCTACCTGATCAGGGTTGCGGGACCGAAAGCAGAAGTCGTCCCATAGGAAGTTACGCAAATTTTCATGTTGGGTACGCTCAAAGTGCCAAAGGCGGCGTTGAGTTGGGGGGGATTGGTGGAATGGGAGCGAAAATGGAAGTAATTGAGATCATAGTGGTCAGATTTACAAATTGGGGAAAGCACAGACTAAGAGTAGTTTGAAGGGTTAGAAGTAAGAAATAGGTCAAGAATATTTGCTGCATGTTCGTGACGATCAGAAACACGAGTAGGATGTTTGATAATTTGCTCCAGATTGTGAATAATAAGAGAAACCAAGGGCCTCACTTCCTCCCTCATCAGTGTGAGAAGAATTAAGCCTCTCACTGTGGTGTACATTAAAGTCTCCAATGTAGAGAACTTCGGCATGTGGGTGAGAAGATAGCAAGGACTCATGGCATGAGGACAGATATTCAAAGAAAGACACAAACTCGGTGAAGTTTAGAGAACAGCAGAAGCAAAGGAAAATAGTGGTAGTGGAGAGATAGATTTTTAGCCACAGAACATCAAAGTCAGGAGATTCAAGATCCATGAGCCTTGCAATAGGAGTGTTAAGTGTTGCAGTAGGCACAGACCCCACCTTTGGAAAGAAAACAAGTACATAGATTACAGTGAGAGATTTGAAATGGTCAGTGGAAGCATGTAGAGACAGCTGGGTTTCAGATAGGAGGAGGTTTGGGAGAAAAGTACCCAAGTGCTGTTCCACAGACGAAAGATTAGAGTTCAGGCCACGAATGTTCAGAATAGTGAAGAGTGAAAGGAGATCTATTTGGAGGTGCAAGGTTAAGGGCAGAACCATTACTACCACCAGGCGTGTCTGCCCTCAAGCCAATAGTGGAGTCAACAAGATCCCTGGAGATTCTTCGCACCCCCTCTATGCCGGGTACTGGGGGCCATAAGCTGTGGACCTTCCATATATAGTAGCAAATATGAGGGGGGGCGGAAAAGACACGTGGGGAGTGTTGTGACTTGTCAAATGGAATAGCAAGAGATGTGTAATGAATACACCAGATTATTCAGTGTAGATGTAGGCATGAGGAAAGAAACGTTCCTGAAGGAAGACTTAACCCAGAACTGTCTGGACCAGTCCTAGTTGAATCCTAATACCTTCAGTCGTAGTCTTTCAACGGGCAGCTGGTGCCATGGCCAACCTACTAATCAACCTATTATAAAAATAGTTCATTAGGGAGAAACGGACGAGAGTATACTGTTTTGTCCCAACCTACTAAAATAATAGTTCATTAGGGAGACACACACAAAGAGTATACTGTATTGTCCAAAGACTTTCTGCTGACTGGCTACTGAAGTGGATTGCTAAGTTGATCTTACTGAGTTACTGATCAAGCTCTGAGAATGGAATAATTTCCTGAGCTAATGGAATAACTTGGAGAGCTTCTAAAATGGACTTCGCTACCGAGTTGGATGTGTAATGTTTTATAGAATTATGATTTTGGCATAAAGGGTGAAGATGTACAAACAAACACGCACATCAAAGTGAGTCTGGTTTACATAAGGCATAGTTACTTAACCCTTAGGTCAGTAATGGAGGTGATCCTAAAATTCCATTGTTGTAAACAGACTGACCTTGTAATTTAATATTCAACGAAACATAATCAGTCATCGTCAAAAGGCTCTCCCCACAGCCATTACAGATTTGTTACCCTGATAGGATTTTGACACTACAGATCATGTTATGTTGAATATTAATTCTGAGGTCATTCTGCTGACCCCAGTGGAATATAAATACCATCCCCATCATTGATCATAGGGTTAAGTAATTAGGCCTTTTGTAAAACAGACTCCCTTTAATCTTAATGTTTAAATATAGATCCTCACTCTTTATGTCATTATCAGAGGTTCAAGTTTATAAAACTGATTTCTGTGCCAACTCAACAGCTCGGTGCATCTTAGCTCAGATGGCTTATTGCATCTCACTACTCGATCTATCCACAACAATAAAATCGCCTCGGCAGCCCATGTCATTACGCAGTCAATCAAGTTTCATGTCAATACAATACTCCCCTCAGTCTGTTTCTCTCATAATCCAATTATTTTTTAGTTGTATGAAAGCCACTGTAATCACAAAAAAAATACAAGGCAATACCTCACCCACACAGCAGAAGGTAAGTGGAGGACAAGACCCCAAATGCAGAACAGGAGTAAAAAATAATCAGGTTTTGTTATGGGGGAAAAATGTCAGTACAACATAGGCAATGAAATACTAAAGGTATTCTCTTTCACTCCTTTAATCTCACTCTCTCTCTCATTTGCTACCTTAATCTCAGATTATCTCACTTCATTAATTTCTTTCTCTCACTGCCTTAATCTCTCTCTCTCTCCCTTGCTTACACACTCCAGTAATGGACGAGTTTTTGCATATACTGGTAGTGCATCACTTGTTTCAGTAACATATACATCTTCCAAATTCAAGTAAATTCATAATCAAAACATAAATATATAATGTCATTACCGACATACCTGCCAAGATGGAGGAAACCCTCACAAAATGCAATGCAAGCACTAGACTCACTGGCCTTTCTGTACCTGTTAGCTTGTCTGAAGCTTCAGAGCAGATATGTAGGTGATCTTGAATCTCTAACAAGGGAATTCATCAGTAACTTAAAAGGAACAAAGCATACTGACACTAATATAACTGAAACTTGTCTGATAGCTTCAGCTCATAACCCTAGTTGCTCATGACTCTAGTGATTTCACATAAATTTGAATGCTGCAAGGAAACCGAGCTCTACTTAATTTGAACAAGAACTAATTTTGAGTTATAGGGAGTTTGGGTAAATAACCCTGTAGTGGTTCTTGTTTTCCAGAGACGATCCCTGAACCTTTAGAAGATACATTGGATAAAGGGAATAACCATTTCCCAGTCCGTATTCTTTCCCTTTAGTTTGGAGCTCGTGATTTTTCAATTAGTGTGTGACTAAAGAGGACAAGAATGAGCATGCTCCAAATTCACATTTGAACTGCTGTTGCTAGGCATGCTCCATATTCTCATTTAAATTGCTGTTGCTAGGCATGCTCCCAATTCACTTTGAAATTTTTATTGCTGAGCATGCTCCCAAACCACTGAAATTATCATCACTATGGATGCTCCCAATTCTTTCTGAAATTGCTATTGCTAAGCATGATTCCAATTCACTCTGAAAGTGCTACTGCTAAGCATGCTCCAAGTTCACTTTGGAATTGCTATTGCTAAGCATGCTCCAAATTCACTTTGAAACTGCTGCTGCTTAGTATAGTCTCAATTCGCTTCAAAATTTTTGTTGCTAAAAATTTTCCCAATTCACTTTGAAATGATGTTAAGAATGCTCCCAAGTAATTTTAAAGTTGCTGTTGCTAAGCATGCTTCCAATTTGCTTTTAAATTAATTTAAGAATGCTCCCAATTCACTTTTAAATTGCTGTTAAGCTTGCTTCCAATTCACTCTGAAATTGCTGTTGCTAAGTATGCTCCCAATTCACTTTGAATCTGCTGTTGCTCAACATGATTCCATTTCACTTTGCAATTGTAGTTGCTAAGATAGCTCCCAATTTACATTGAAATTGATGTTGTTAGGAATGCTCCCAATTCACTTTGAAATTGCTGTTGTTAAGCATCCTTCCAATTTGCTTTGAAACAGATGTTGTTAAGAATGTTCCCAATTCACTATGAAATTTATGTTGCTAAGCATGCTTCCAATTCACTTCAAAATTGCTGTTGGTAATCATGCTTCCAATTCACAATGAAATTCCTTTTGTAAGAATGCTCCCAATTAACTTTGATATTGCTTTTGCTAAGGAAGGAACTAGAAGTATGAGAACAAAGCCACCATGTGTACAGAATCTGATGATATCTTCAAAACCTTTTTATGCGAGGATAAGAGGCTCTGTAAAGACTAAGGCAGTATAATGTAGATGTGTTACATGAATATTAGTTAAATCTGTCAAATCCAACCCCTCCAAGCCATATTCCAACCCTCTCATTTATAAAGTTGGGGGTTATCAATCTATCACATCTTTTTCATCTATAAGTGTGGTTTGGTATCTAAATTAAAGCCTAGGGTTTGGCAATGACTGAGGTATCACAACTCCATCATCTCTATCTGACAATTCTCTTGATGGATTCGGTTTTACATCACAAACTCCTTTTTCTACTAAGGGCTAGGATGGTTGCCTTCTTACGAAGGACTTGTTTTGGCAGATGTAATTGTTAACCTGAGTGTATGCCCTTACTAACCTCAGTCCGTGACGGGGTGCGAACCCTCGACCTGCTGCCTCAGAGTCACAGATGCTACCATTTTGCCACGGAAACTACTGACAATTCTCTTAACGATGGGGGAGAATCAGCAAAGGAGATATCCCAAGGAGTTGAAGTAAAGCTATGCTCACAGCCTGGTATGCAGTACAGGGGGTCCCAGTTTTGCGTCATATTGAGTTATGTCGCTACATCGGAGGCCAATAAATAATAATAAATTAATTTTCAACCTACCTGGATGCTGCCTTAAATTCAAACCTCATGTGTTGAACAGTTTGTGAGCATGGCGAACGAATACACAGCTAGCAGCACAGCTGTATTCATGTATATCAAGTTAAAGGTTTTATTTATTTATTTGTTTATGTATTTAACCAAAATAAAAGTACCAAACACATAACCGTAAATACAATTTTATGCAAAATAGTTTGCCATCGCAAAAGAATACGGCATCACATGGCATTAGAAGAGGAAAAAGAACCAAAGCTCAGTTTACTCTTGCCTGCCATATTGTGCCTCGTGTTCATCTGCTCTCTCGTTGGTTTTGCTCATGTTTGCTTTTTATGGACATCAGTATGTTTCACAAGCATAGTGGTGATAGTTCTGATGGCAGAGCTACGAAGAAAGGAAAAGCCATCACTACGGAAATTAAGTTGAAATAGTAAAACGCTTGGAAAAGGGAGAAACTACTATGAACATTGGCTGCAATCTCGGATTAGCCCGTACAACCATGGCGACAATCATTAAAGATAAAGATGGTATCTGTGAACACGAGAAAGGTTCTATTCCTATGATGTCTACTGTGATTACTAAGCAGTGTAGTCACCATATGATCGAGATGGAGATATTGCTAGTGCATTGGCTTGCTGACCAGCATCGATGGCATATCCCAGTGAGGCTCATGGTAATACAGGAAAAGGCTAAAGTACTGTTGGTAGCCTTAAAAAGAGAAAAGGGAGATGGGAGTGGAGGTGAAGAGTTTGTTACCAGTAGGGGTTGATTTAATAATTTCAAGAGTCGTGTTAATTTGCATAGCCTAAGGGTGCAAGGTGAAGCTGCGAGTGGTGATGAGGAGGCAGCAAAAATAATTAGGGAGGGGGGTTACTGTGCCGAACATGTATTCAACGTGGATGAGTCTGGCTTGTTTATGAAGCGTATGCCTTGTCGTACTTATATCGCCAAGGAGAAGACAGCACCAGGCCATAAAGTCAGCAAGGAGAGACTAAATACTTTTGTGTGCTAATGCTTCTGGAGACTGCAAGCTGAGGCCCTTGTTAGTTTACTTGGCAGAAAACCCAAGGGCATTTGGAAGGGTCAACTGCCAGTCGTCTGAAAGTCAAACATGAATGCTTGGATAACCCTTCAGATATTTGAGGACTGGTTCAGCAACCATTTTGTGCCCTTTAAGGTGTTGCTATCGTTGAAGAATGCCCCTGGTCACCCTCCCCATTTGGATGACTCATCCTAATGTCAAGGTGGTTTACTTTCCACTGCAATGTTACAACCAATGGATGAGAGAGTCATTGCCTCTTTCATGCCCTACTGCCTCTGAAGAAGAATCGCTATGGCTCTAAGGGCAACTGAAAAGGACAAGAACTTGACTCTCAAGGACTTCTGGAAGTCATACAGTATTTTTCAGACTGTGAAGAATATTGCTGATGCTTGAGAGGAAGTGAAGACGAACTTGAATGGGGTATGGAAGAAACTGTGCCCCTATTTTGTGAATGGCTTCCAAGGTTTTGAGGAGACAGTTGAGGCTGTCACTAAGAATGTAGTTGCCCTGAGTAAGAAACTCAAGTTGGATTGTTGTACATGGATGAAGACATACCAAGCCCAGAGCCCAAGAGATGTAGTTGCCCTGAGTAAGGAGCTCAAGTTGTAGGTGGAACCAGATGATGTAAAAGAGCTTCTGGAATCTCATGGAGAGGAGTTATCTGCCAAAGACTTTATTCAACTGGAGATGTAGATGGATGAAGAAATACCAAGCCCAGAGCCCAAGAGATTCACAACAATTGAATTGGAAGAAATATTTGCCCTGGTAGAAGAAGCGTTGGTAAAGCTTGAGACTCAGGACCTCAAAGTTGTCAGGTACACCAAGGTTGCCAGAGTGATCAATGATGCCCTGCGGTGTTACAAGTAAATTTGGAAGGAGAAGAAGAGGGCATCCTTCCAGACTCGCCTTGACCAATTCTTTGTGAAGGTAGAGGTCCCACCAACAGATCCTGTACCCTCTACCTCAGGTGCCTCTATAAACTCACCTGCCCCAGTATCTCCATCATCTGTTGCATGTTCATTTGCTTCTTGCCTCTCTAGACTTACCTGCCCCAGCCTCCTCAGCACTTGCCTCTCCAGTTTCCTCCTCCTTATAAGCCAGTATCTCCCATCCTTGAAACGCCTGTTCCTGCGTGCAAGCTGACCACACGAATATAGGTAAGCAATATTGTACTGTATACTGTACAGTACTGTAGTGTAATTTCACTATTTTAATGTTTTAGATTACACAAGTAAAGGTAAGCAATACAGATACTCCCCAACTTACGAACAAGTTAGGTTAATGAAGTCCGTTCGTAAGTCGTGTTTAGGTAAAAAAAGTACTGTACAGTACTTAGGCTAGAGAAACTTAACTACAACATAAAACATAAAGTATACAGTATTAATGACTTTTAATATGTTCATAAGTTGATATTTTGTATGAATAATACTATATGTAAGTTGGTTAAGCACCAGAGAGGACTGTAATTATTACACAAGGTTCCAGGACCATTTTGTTTCAGCTATCCCTGTTGAGGAAAGTAACTGAGAGATTCTTCTCTCATGGAGTTAATAGCTCTTCTCCAAAAATGTCTTCAACAATGAAGGACCTTTTGCCTTGAAATACAAGCTGAAGACACTTTTCCAGAAAAGTGTCTATATATATAGTTTATTGACAAAATATTACAAAAGTATTAAAAAAAATATATTAAATTTTTTTCTTTTTGCACAAAATAGCATAAGTAATAGAAACAATATTTTGTCCATCAAAAAATCTTAGCCTAAAGAACAATACAAATATTCTCACAAACTTACCAACAAAAGTAAATAATCATATTTATCTTAATGCCTAATTCTGAAATATAGTTAGAACAATAGACTACATCCAAATATTACAATTTAACCTATACATACAAAAAATCAATGCTTTCCTCATTACAAGGTTGAATCTCTTCCTTATCTGTACAACTTTAGTACTTCATAAATATACTGACACAACTCAGTAATATGAAGCTCTTCATTCAAAAGTGATTGGACACTCAGATAGTTTAACATATTATATTTTTGTCTCACTGGTTGGGAGAAAGGACACTCAATTAGCACATGTTCTTCACTCTGAATTGCCATTTGATCACAAGCACATACTCTCATTTCTCTTGGTGTTCTGCTCCACCTTCCAGTCTCTACACGTAACTCATGAGACATTACTCTGAACCTTGTGAATGTAACTCGCAAATAATCTGGTACAAACTCTTTGCTACTATACACTTTATGTACTGTCAACTGACTATTTAAAATATGTCTATGTAAGATATTTTGTGGCACCTTGGGGTTTATTCAGTATTACAGTTTTTATTCCACTTAGAGCAGAAGTTTCCACATTATTTGTAATATATGAATTTAAGAATTGATAACCAGGTGTATTTTCCCGTCTGCAGATGTCAAATACCACATAGAAAGGTTCTTCATTGTTAACCTGTTGCATTTTTTTGGTTAAAAATCCTCTTCTTCTTTCATTAACTTCGCGTACTAAAGTTTCCAAACCACATTCTATTAAACATAAGGATATTGGAGTGTTGTTTCTCACTCCCAATAAACTTTACTGCCCTGTTATAAAGTTTTTCCATGCAAGCTAAATTACTTGTGAACCTACTCTCAGAGCCATACAAAAGTGAAGAACTCAAAGCAGCTTTAAAAACTTTAACCTTATATGCATAGGGCATACTCATGTTATTTATGCAGAATATACTAAACTTATTGACTGTTGCTGTACCATCGATTTCATGCTGTTTAAGTATTGAGTGCATTTTTGCATCATCAGTAAACCATGCACCTAAGTACAGATACTTTTTACAATAATCTATTTTTATGTTGTTTATCACTATTGATTCTTTATCTCTGTCTATTCCATTAACAACAAAATACTTTGTCTTCTTTTCATTAATCACCATACCATAAGCCTTACAATACTCTAATAGAGCCTCAAGTTTTGATATACACTTTTCACGAGATGTACTTACAATTACCGTGTCATCCATCATTAAAAGAGTATGTAAATTTCCCAAAAAACCATCAATTCTCACTCTTTCTTTAATCACTCACCATTTTATCCATATAAACAAAATGCAGCTCGTAGGAGCTCCTTGGCGTATACCTATAGATGTTGTTATTATAGCAGATTTTAACACACTTTTTGTACATGAATAAATATTTTGGATAGCTGACAACATAACCCTTCCACATTCCACCGACTTGCAACACTTGATTAATTCATATTTTGGTACCCTGTCGTACGCCTTACTAAAATCCACAAAAACTATATACAATTTTTCCTTATTGCAAGCAGCATAATCCATCAGTAATCTTAAAGCAAAATCTGCTCTATACACCCTCTACCCTTCTGAGCTCCGGCCTGACACTTATCTATATTAAACCATAAACTTAACCGTCTCATCAAAAACATATCATAGATTTTTGCCAAAGTGTTCATTATACTTATGCCCCCATAATTTCCGCAAGCTCTTCTATCCCCAGATTTAAATAGAGTGATCAATTTATTGTGGCACCAAGCAAATGGATAAAGGACATTTAAGAAAAGGAAATTAAAAATTGTGAGGAAAAAGGATAACCATGTCTGTGGTAATATCATAAATAAACCAGGACACATTCCAATATAACTCTTATCTTTTTTTATACTTTGCTTCACCAACATATGAAATATCCCGTGATATCTTCACTACCAATTAATTGTTATCAAACCTTGGAAAGGTACAAAGGCATAGCAAGTACAGAACAATTTCTGTTGAAGACACTTACCTGGAAAAAGATGTTGGGACCTCCCTGGAAGTGGAACTTCCTGGTCTCCGTCTTTGGAAGAAGAATATCTCTCTCACTCTCTTCAACGGGGATATCTGGAACAATGAGTCCTGGAACCTTGTATAAAAATTAGTCCTCTCAGATGCTTCTTAACTACCACATGAAACAAAGTATGCAGTATTAATGAATTTTAATACAGTAATAATAATGTAATAATACAGTACAGTAAAGAACAGTAATACATACATAATACATGAGTAGATAATGGGTAGATTTTTGTTCGTAACTCGGAAAGCTTCTGTACTGTTAAGTTTAGTTTTACTATATTTATGTCTTAGAATAAAAATTTAGATTAGTTTTCTATGTTTTAGAGTATTTATTTTTTTACATTGGTGGGGAGCTAGGTTCGAATTTAGGTTTTCCAGATTACATCGAAATCCAGGTTAAGTCAGCTGTCTGGAATGGAACCCTAATGTAAAATGGGGACTTTCTTTAATGTTATCATCATACTCTGGTCTGCCAGGGTATGAGATACAGGGATTACCCCCTGCTGCAGCTTCCAGAAGATAACCTTACCCGGAAGGAAGAAGAAATTACTTTCTTTTATCTCTAATAAGTGTCTGATCTTGACATGTAAAGTGTCTGGAAACTTCCTCTCCAGCAAGTAATGTACGCTTTGAATGGCATGACGAGAGAGATTATATGTCTTATGGGATTAAAGGCACAATGATCCCAATGAAACAAGGAAACTGTTCTTATATGTACATGTTTGTATTTTGAAATCAAGTGATGCAATTCCAGAAGTTGGCCTCTTCTTTGCAAGCTTGTCCTGCCAATAAGAAATGAAAAAGAAAGAGATACTTTGGTAGCAATTATTTGTGGGTTTGACACAAACAGTTTAATGTTAGCTGCCTAATTAGCCCAAAACAATAATTTCATCATATCTGTTTACTCTTCCTTAAAGAAAGAGGGGGAAGGAAAAGTCTGTGTGCTCCTTATTATAACTCCAACGAATCTTCAGAATACCACCTGATCCAACACTTTAAAATCAGAACTGTATTTCTATATTCGACCATGTGGTCACAGTGGCTGGGTGGTAGAGTGCATGACTTCGAATTATCAGGTCATTCGTTTGAGACCTGTCACGGTCTGAGGTTAAAAAGGCATTCACTCGGGGTAAAGATCACACTGTCAAAACCAAGTCCTTCAAATAAGGGCAGCATACTAGCCCTTACTGGAATAGGGAGCCTGTGACGTAAAACCGGATCCTCAATTCTGTTTGACCTTTTCTTGACGTGAAGTTGCAGTTAATCACAGCATATCACATACCCCACACAACTGGCCCTCTTACATTATCATCCATTACAATACTGTGTATGCATGAGGGACAAAATTCAAATTGTCCAGGAGCACAGACTTAAATCACCTGCCACAGGCAACTATAACTACGTACAAAGCACGGTGGCACAAAACCTTAATGATACAAATCACTAAGCTGACCAACACATCTGCAATTGTCAGAGGACGAGAAAGCCACTAATGTATGCAAATCAATGTAGACTTATCCAGGACTTGTGAAGAACGGGAACAGTGTTGATACTGATATCAATAATGGGGTCTCTTATCACCAGAATTGACAAACTCCAAGTGGAGCAGTTGGGGAGGAAAAACCCTCATTACTGTGGGAAGATTTGCTAATTTGACAGCATTGTGTGAATTTCTGAGATGCAAGCCATATTCATTCAGACTTGTAAGATTTTAACTAATGGAATAAATTTCTTCACCTGAAATTCCCTTTAATCTGAGATGGAGGATGAAAATCATACTTGCGAATCTTTAGAAACAATTATATTCCCAGGATAACCATTGAGGATAATTTGCCAGTTTGTGAGGTAAGTAGCCATTTTTTATGAGTACAGTAAAAGGTGAAGGCTATAAACTTTATACCAAGATCTCTAACATGGAAGTATAGTGTGAGGATTCTAAAGGCTAATATAGATCAAGAAAAAATGACCCTAAATGGATGAACAATAGAATAAAGAATCTTATAGGTATTAAAAGAGGAATATACAGGAAACTAAAAAGAGGTGAAGAGCAGGTGAGGCAGCAATATATACAGTTAAACAGGGAAGTTAAAAAGATAGAGAGTCGAAAAGAAAATACGAAGTTCGAATAGCAGGAGAAGCTAAAGAAAATCCTAAAGGGTTTTATCAACATTATCAAACAAAATTTAAGGAAAAAGTCGGACCAATTGAAGTAGCCAATGGCCATATCACAGATGACGATAAAGTGATGTGTACATGTTTAAATGATTATTTCTTATCTGTATTTACAAATGAAAACTTGGAAAATATTCCGGAAGTAGAATCCATTTACAGAGACAGTCCCGATAATATACTTAGTTCAATAAATATTACGAGAGAGGAGGTAATAAAAGAAATAGATAAATTAAAGGCTCATAAATCTCCGGGACCTGATGGAATATATGCTAGAATATTAAAGGAATGCAAGGAAGAGCTTAGTTGTCCTCTAACTGCATTATTTAATAATTCAATAAAATTAGGATCGGTACCCATGGAGTGGAAATTGGCAGATGTGGTACCAATATTTAAAAAAGGAGAACGTGTTAAAAAGAATAATTATAGGCCGGTAAGTTTAACGTCAACAGTGGGTAAGATTCTAGAATCCATAACTGCAAATAAAATAAGGGCACATCTAGAATTACACAGACTGATAAAACTTTCACAACACGGGTTTCTTAAGGGTTTTTCGTGCCTTACAAACTTACTGTCTTTTTATTCAGAAGTTTACGAGGCAGTAGATTGTGGCAAAGAATATGATACAATATATCTAGATTTTAGCAAAGCTTTTGATAGAGTTCCTCACAAAAGATTAGTTAAAAAGCTGGAAGCTCATGGTATAGGAGGAGCTGTGCTCAGATGGATCAAACAATGGTTAAAAGACAGAAAACAGAGGGTTTGCATAAATGGAGAGAAATCAGAGTGGGGCTCGGTTACAAGCGGGGTACCACAAGGCTCGGTACTGGGTCCTCTATTATTCATCGTATATCTAAATGATCTGGATTCGGATATCAGTAGTAACCTAAGTAAATTCGCAGACGACACTAAAATAGGTAGAACTATAAATGGAAAAGAAGACATTCATGCTTTACAGGAAGATCTAAATAGATTATCTGAATGGTCGGACAAATGGCAAATGGAATTTAATGTTGAAAAATGTAAAGTAGTTAAAATGGGTACTATAAAAGACAATTCTAGTTATAAGCTAAATAACCATGAAATCATGAGTTCTCAGTGTGAAAGGGATTTGGGAGTTCTTGTGAGTAGTAGTCTTAAGCCAAGAGAGCAATGCACAGCAGTCAGAAATAAAGCAAACAGAATTTTAGGATTTATCTCAAGAAGCGTCAGCAATAGGACGGAAAAAGTTATTTTGCAGCTCTATCTTGCATTAGTTAGGCCCCATTTAGATTATGCTGTGCAATTCTGGTCACCCTATTATAGAATGGAAATTGAATCCTTGGAGAGAGTGCAACGAAGAATGACCAAGATGATACACAATATCAGAAATCTACCATATGAGGACAGATTAAAAAAACTTAATCTACATTCTCTAGAGAGGCGAAGAGTTAGGGGGGATATGATTGAAGTGTATAAATGGTTTAAAGGGATTAACAAGGGAGATATTAATAAAGTTTTAAAAATTCATGATCAAACCAGAACTCGTAATAATGGATTTAAGCTTGATAAATTTAGGTTCAGAAGGGAAATTGGTAAAAATTGGTTTGGTAATAGAGTAGCTGATGCATGGAACAAGCTTCCTAGTAGGATAGTAAATGCAAATACCTTAGACACCTTCAAATGTAGATTAGATAGACATATGACAGAGGTAGGGTGGTTATGAATAGGTTAGTGCTTATTAGAAAAATCATAAAAAGAAAAACAGAATAAATAAGTAGAGTAGAATAGAATAGGTTAGACATGCTGAAAATACAATTCAAAAATGGAGCTGCCTCGTGTGTGCCAGTAGGCATGTTGCAGTGTCCTCTATTCTTATGTTCTTATGTTCTTATAAGGGAAGAAACTGGATCCAAAACAGTGAAATAAAATACATTAACACCAATGCATGGATAGAGAATTAAATGATTCAAAACATTTAAGAATGATTATAAATACATGCCATTACTAAGACTTAATTAACATGCTGTTTAAGACACACTTGCAATTAACAGGATGGCAAGAGGATGAAATAGGGAGGAAATAAGGAGAACCATATACTGTATATGAATGAGGATAAATGGCCGCTTTCAGTGAAGAGCAAACCGAGGGTGGTGGAGGTATGGCATTTCAAGAGTGGAGCTAGAAACATGATCTTTGGAGATTGCCTCGAGGAAAACTAATAAAAATTACAATACTGTGTATGCATGAGGGGCAAATTCAAGCTGCCCAGAAGCATGGAATTAGATCATATTCCATGACTAGAATCCCTCTTGTAAAGGGGGAGTGGCCGAGTCAAAGCACACACTCACCAGAAGATACTATAATTAAATCTCTCTTCATCCCTCCTTTGGGATAAAAGGGATGATAAATTTAATAAGGGAATACTCTTGAAAGTTAACACATGCAGTGTTGAGCACTCCTTTAGAACCAAAACATACTGCAAAAACAGTGGACCGATTTCTGAGCTGCTGCTACTTCTAGTTGCAGCAACACACCTTTCTTCACATGCAATGTAAAGGTGAGTTGTGGCATACCTCAACAATGGCTCCCACTAGCAATCTGGCCCATAAATGTGCCAATTCAATCTTGTGCCTTAGCCTAAACTGGAGTTTCTCATCCAATAACAAGCATAGAAAGTTGGACTGAAGGGAAGGGATCGTGAGATAACATCTGTGCCTATACCAGTCTAAGTGGAAGATAATTACCAAAACATATGTTACCAAAAATTTTAATAAACATATTTAACAAAGGACAGTTATTTTCATAATGGCAAAGGTTTAACAGTCAATTATATGTTAAATGTTAAAATATTAGTTAATGATCAACAGAGAAAAAAAATTATTATACATAACAAAATAGCCTCATGTATAAAGTAGCAAATATGATGGGTTTTTACTTTCAATAATGCAAGTTAGAGTTGAAACTATAGTATGTCCAAATTATTTTCAACTAAATATCACAAAAGAGGAAGGGTTCACAACAAATATTATTCATGCGTATCATCTACACTATTAATATTATAAGGGATTGCTGAAATCAAATGTTGTAACACTGTCTTTACAGTTATATTTATCCTAAAAATTCTCTTTCCTGAAATAAATTTTAGATATACTGTATACCAGAATACTTTTTGACCATATGTCATGATAAAATATAAATTTTTACAATAAATTCCATAAATTTAGCCACTAAATTTGTGGTCCAAAATAATTCTGTTACATCATTTATGCCATGATAAATGACATAAATGTTTTTAACATAAATTACATGAATTCAAAAATTATTTACAATTTATACATAGTCACTTATATTTCAGAGGAGCAAGTTTTGAAACACCTGTTTCATAACATCAAATCCATTCTTTTTTATGAGTGACACCGGGACAGGCAAACTGCCCTAATCAATAAAGGCTAGGGCACGAGAAAACACCAAGACGAAGGAAAAGAAAAAGGTTAAAGACAAGGCAGAGATGAGGTAATATCACACAAAGGAAAACGACAGACAGAATAGAACAGTCAAAGTACAGAGGACCCAGAGATATGGAGGACTAGGCCCTCCATGTTCGTGATATCAGAAGTCATGCCTTTCCTTGGTTTTCAATACTATCTACAAAGGTGCTTTGGCACATGAGAGAGAGAGAAAAAACCCACACTTAGAAAGGTATACAGAAAAACAACAGATGCTAAAAATTTTCGCTCTTCACCTGGCCTCATCCTAATGAGGCCAGATTGAGGACGAAAATTTAGAGCATCTGTTGTTTTTCTGTAAACCTTTCTAAGTGTGGGATGATCGCTATATTATTGTCTTTAAGTAATGAAGACTACATATATATACAGTATACTGTATATATATATATATATATATATATATATATATATATATATATATATATATATATATATATATATATATATATATATATATATATATATATATATATATATATATATATATATATATATATATATATATATATATATATATATATATATATATATATACTGTATATCCGAACAGTACTGCATATATACGTCCTGTACAGTACATTTTTCTTTATCTACATACAACTTACGAACAATTCTACTTATGAATGAACTTCTGGAACCTAGCTCATTCGTAAGTCGGGGAGAGTTTGTTTTCAGTGTATATATATATATATATATATATATATATATATATATATATATATATATATATATATATATATATATATATATATATATATATATATATATATATATATATATATATATATATATATATATATATATATATATATATATATATATATATATCAGTCACAGGGGACCCTCGGTTTACATGGTTCTCAACCTACAACATTTTGTGGTTACAACGCATCTCCTATAAATTATTAAGAAATTCTTTGATCTACAACATTTTGTGGTTACAATGCATCTCCTATAAATTATTAAGAAATTCTTTTGATCTACGTGATTTGTGTCATAAATACAAACTTCGCACGGGAACAGTAAGTTGAGTGTGGTGGAAGAATACCTCGACACGCTGCATTAGCCTGAGGAAAATGCGTCACTCAGTTCCTGCTCGTACGCCATCTTGTTATTGTGTTTATTTGCTCTTTGGTTTATTTAGCTTTTTCATATAATGTTTGGCCTGTATTATGACTTCCAAGCATAAAGCAAATTTTTGTGATGGCAGTGCTTCAAAGAAATGGAAAGTCATCACCATGGAAGTGAAATGAGAGATAGTGAAACATTGGAAAAGGGAGAAACTGCTGCCAACATTGGTCAGTTACTAGGGTTAAGCCGTTCGACCATGGCGACGATTATCAATGATTAGTATCGCATCCTTGAACATGTGAGAAGCTCTGCTCTTATGAAGTCCACTGTGATTACTAAGGAGTGTAGTGGCCTAATGATGGAGATGGAAAGGTTCTTAGTGCTTTGACGGGATGACTAGCATTAATGGCGTATCCCTCTCTTGCAACACCCCTTCCTGTGTACAAGCCAACCACAGGAGTAAAGGTAAGAAAATGTTCTCTTTATTTGTTACAGTTTCATTTCATTATTTTATATTTATGTCCTCCATGTGTTTTCTTAGTCCTCGTTAAGTTTTCATGTCATAGAAATGTAGTGATTTTTATGTATTAGATAAAGAACTTTACTACTGCATTAGCATAGGTGGGTGATGTAGGCACTTATTTAGGTGTGTTCCCACTTAGATGGAATACTGGGTTACAACGTGTCATGAAGAACGGAACTGCATGATACGTTAAGGACCTCCTGCATATATATCAATAAAAAATAATTCATAAAAACTTATACAATATATAGGTCACCTGCTTCCTGAAAGGGAACAAAACACTGTTGATCCATAGTTGTAAGACTTTTTTTCTTTTTAGGTTTATGACAGCTCTGGTATGAGTGTGAAGGATGTGGAAGGGAGGAGAAGAGTTTGCAAGAACATATATTTAATGCATCTGGCATTCTCTTGCAAGGCATAAATGTAGTTCACCCGTAAGTCACCCACCATTTAAAGGCTAAACACTATAAAACTGACTACAGAAAGTAGCTTTACAGTACTCATATACATCTCTGAATGAAAAAACTAAATGGAAGAAGTTAGTATATGTGTCACAAAATTAATTATATACATTTTATAATGTTATAAACTCAAAACTAAATTTGAATAATATTTTACATGCAAGGTTTTTCAACTTCTACAATAAAATCAAAGTAACACTTCACATACAACAACGCTATCATGTGATCAAATCAAATTAATACATCTTATGGCCTCCCACCAGCAGCCTCTAAAGGAGTCTGAGTTTGTTCAATTATCACCATACAAATTTCTCGAGACGAACATCATGATGTTATATGCCGGTTTTTGTATCACTAATAATCCCCATTCGAATGAAGGTGGACACAGACAGGTTGGAGCTGGGGAATTAAGGTTGAATATTCTTCCCAATGCCTCATGGTGGGTGCAAACTTGGACCTGCTACTCTCAAAGTCGAGCATTCGAACCACTGCACTACAGCAGTCCCAAAGAAACACATAATATATACAGCAATCCCTCGCTCTATCGCGATTCACCTCTCGTGAATTCACTGTATCGCGATTCTTTTTTTGGAAAAAAAAAAAAAAAAAAATATATATATATATATATATATATATATATATATATATATATATATATATATATATATATAAATAAAGATTATTGTGACACCAGGATGGGGCAAAAAATGATAAAATAAAACAGCCTTTATCAGACTGTAAAGAGAAACAGTGATGGAGAGTGTAATGACCTGTCAGATGTGACGGGATTATAAAAGATGTGTAATGAATCTCCAGCTCTCTGCTGGGTTTTAATATACCTCTTCATTACTTTCATGATGTCTATTCCAATAATTCTCCTTAGATCTTATTATTATTATTATTATTGGCAACAATAATTTTCCTTTGATGATGATTGTGGAGATTAACATCATCATTATTATTATTATTATTATTATTAAGGGCTCATCATTGTTTGTACATCTGTTGGTTCATTTACTTTAATAACTGTGTACAGTGCCCCTCCCTAGTTGGCTGGGACAAAGAGAGTGTGGGGGGTTGGGTAGAATAGAATGTTTTAGAGAGAGAGAGAGAGAGAGAGAGAGAGAGAGAGAGAGAGAGAGAGAGAGAGAGAGAGAGAGAGAGAGAGAGAGAGAGAGAGAGAGAGAGAGAGAGAGAGAGAGAGAGAGAGAGAGAGAGAGAGAGAGAGAGAGAGAGAGAGAGAGAGAGAGAGAGAGAGAGAGAGAGAGAGAGAGAGAGAGAGAGAGAGAGAGAGAGAGAGAGAGAGAGAGAGAGAGAGAGAGAGAGAGAGAGAGAGAGAGAGAGAGAGAGAGAGAGAGAGAGAGAGAGAGAGAGAGAGAGAGAGAGAGAGAGAGAGAGAGAGAGAGAGAGAGAGAGAGAGAGAGAGAGAGAGAGAGAGAGAGAGAGAGAGAGAGAGAGAGAGAGAGAGAGAGAGAGAGAGAGAATCTTTAATTAACTCTTGTTCATTCAACCAAAACTACATTATGTATTGTAAAAATAATGGTTTAATTGCAAATTCGTAATAATAATGATAATAATAATAATAATAATAATAATAATAATAATAATAATAATAATCTCCACAATCATCATCAAAGGAAAATTATTGTAAAAAAAAAAATATATATATATATATATAATAATAATAATAATAATAATAATAATAATAAGAAGAAGAAGAAGAAGAAGATCTAAGGAGAATTTTTGGAATAGACATCATGAGAGTAATGCAGAAGTATATTAAAACCCAGCAGAGAGTTGGATATTCATTACACATCTTTTATAATCCCTTCACATCTGACAGGTCATTACACTCTCCATCCGTTTCTCTTTACAGCCTGATAAAGGCTGTTTTATTTTATCATCTTTTGGTCCATCCTGGTGTCACAATAATCTTAAAAAAAATAATAATAAATAAATAAATAAATATATATATTAATTAATTAATTAACTTTAAGGTGTTCCTACTTCGCGAAAATTCACTTATCGCGACGGGTCCCGGAACCTAACCCTCGCAATAAATGAGGGATCACTGTATACCAAAGTCAATAAATAACGTAAAGAGAATAGCTATCTCATTTCAGTCGTATAGAAGTATCACAAATAATTTGGCATGAAAAGACTACTGTACATGCCTATATACCTTGTTCCACTCTTTGATGTAAATCTCCATTACATTAAATAAATAACGATGGTGGAAACATAATGTGTGACATTTGATAAAATATAAGTTACGCTTTGTCTAATAACTCTAATAATGCTTGGGGAAAGTATGGGCCAGGGACATACTTGCAAGTTTTTTGGTGCTTGGGACCAATGAGGGCAATTTTCTTTGCCCATCCCGGAGTCACACTCATAAAAAGTGTTTATATGAACTAAGAATAAAACAGACTTTACCACTCTCCTACAGTGATTAAAATATGCCAAATAAGAGTTCTATGGTCACCCTATACTAATTAAAATATTCCAAACAAGAATTTTAAGGTCACCCCACCAAACAGAATTATTAACTCTATTCTTATGAAGAGGCAAATGAAATAATAAAAAGAATTACAGACTATAAAATTGTAAATAATATAAAAACATCAAAGCTAAACAGTAAACATATATAAAAATGAAAAATTTGCACATTTATTAACTACTATCTGGTTTGTATTTACTAAAATATACGTTAAAATATTATTATAAACAAAACTATCTCATACTCAAATGATACCCAATTTTAATTTAAAAACTCAAAAGTTTAAAGATGGTACGATAATAATATATCCACTGTTTTGCACATCACAATTAGTCACTATTTAAATGGGGGTGGACACAGAAATGCTAGAGTTATAAAGGGGATTAATAGTTAATGCCCTTCCTTATGCCCCACAGTGGGATTTTATTTTGCCATTTTACGTCACTATTATGCCCACTATGGGGGTGAATGCAGACATGTTGAAGGTGAGGGATTAAGACCAGATGCCCTTCCTTACATCCCCAGCAGTGGGTTCACTCATGGGTTTGTCACTTCCCGAGCTGAGTGTGGTATTCATTTTCTATGCCCCAAAAGGGGATACTTTTATATTTGCATATCACATGAGTACATACAGTATGTATGTTCAAAATAAACAACAGAACTACATATTCCAGCCAGGATATTCAAGGTAATATGATATTATACTGAAATAACTTATTCCTAATATAACCACAAAAATTACTGTTAATGGGAAATGATTTTTATTATGTCATATGGTACCAATACTATATAATAAGGATTAAACAGGAATATGAAAGTCTTAAATCCATTTATGACAAGAATTCTGTATATTTTCTAACCTTACTTAACCTACCATAATAAAGCTAATGAAAAAGATGATTTACTAAATAAAGTTCACTGAATAAGTTGACATACAAAATAATGCTAATGAACAAGTTGACATACTAAATAAAGCTAATCAAATGAACAACTTGAAATACTAAATAAAGCTAATCACACAAAGTGACAAACTAAGTAAAGCTGATGAACAGCTTAACATACTAAATAAAACTGATGAACGAGGTGACATACAATAACAAATTAATTGAACAATGAAACAGATAATAATAAATACTGTAACCCTTGTATTTCCTCCCCCCCCAAAAAAAAATGAGTCCAGTTTTCACTTTGATACAGTCACCCCCTTATAAGAATAGAAAACCTTATCAATATATGGTATACAGGGTAATGGTTACATTAAGACCAATACTTATAAATGGAACTAATATATCCTTGAAGAGGTGAAGAAACATGAAATTTTTCCACTGGCCTCAGGGTTTGATTACCTTCATGATACAGAACATTATGGTTGATTTTTTCATCAATGGCAGATTATTTCAAACTGGCAAATCACTGCGTACAGTACTTGTTATTCCCGTTCAAAAATCTTCACAATTCAGCTTATCCACATTATGAAACCCATTTTGCCACGTATAAAAAATTACTTGCGGGGAATAATTTTTCCAAAGTGCAGTCTATATTCGCATACGTATGAAACAAGTTTCTATCAACTATCACATAAAAGTACAGTACGTAGAAAACCACAGTAATCAGGCTACAAGAAGCTACGTTTACATAGTAGTTTCCACCATTTAAAGCTATAATATTCATATGTATGAAAATAATCTTATTACTATTTCTTACAGCTTATACAAAACACCACTACTTGATACAAGAGTAAGAAATGCAGAGAAAAAAAAATACATGTTAGTTTAGCGTCTGGGCTCTGGCATGCCAATATTAGTAGTCGTTTTCTCAAGGTAAGCTAGGGGGCCCTGGAGACCCCCTGGGGGTTGCTGTCCCATATTACCAGGAAACATTCCACCCCCTGGGCCCCCCTGATAGCCCCCTTGATTCATGCCACCTAAGCCCCCCATAGCAGGACCAGGGCCCATGCTACCTCCTCCACCACCCATCTGCGGAAAATAAAGATGAGGATTAATCTGGAACTTTGGATAAGGCTATCAACTGAAAAAAGAATAATACAATACAAGATTATTCTGGAGAGCCCAAAGTAGTAGGTAAGAAAAGAGAGGGTAATATATTGCTTTTAAAGAAGCCTAAAATACTTCAGATATACTTGTCCTTCAACTTACAAGTTTTAAATAGTGTGGTCCTGCATATACACGATTGGTGGAAAAATAAAACAAAACTTTTCCCTCCCCAACAATATAACTACTACAGTACTGGTTTTACATAAATTCAAATTGTATTAGGCTAAGTTCAAGTGGTGTGGAGTTATCTAGGCATATTTCATAGCATAAAGGAAATTGGCAATATATCATATGAAGAATACTGATACATTACTATAAGGGTTTTGGCTATCAGCAACTGACTTACATGGGAAGTGGTGGAACCAATAAATATCATAAGATGAGGGACAACTTCATTAGTAAATGCAAAATGCAAAGATGGTAAAATAACATCAAGTTGAATTTGCGATCATTTTTCCAGACAGCCGCGTGGTTATGAAACAAGCAGTAAACATCTTTTAGCAAAATAAATACTAGCTCTTCCCTTACCATGTTTGGGCTCCCTGTAATGCCCTCCCAAAGAGATTCAAATAAAATTCAGTTAACATCTGTTTACGAGATGCTTCATGTACCATTAGGCGAGGTTTCTCCGAATAAGATTAAGTTAGTTCCAAATACAAAATTTCAAGTTCAGAAGAGCAAAATAACTACTGGGTATGCAAATACAGCAAATAGGATAATTCCTATGGTAGAATTGTTATACACAGCAAGACTTGCCCATTTAATGCAAGTATACTCTAGAGAAATATCAAGCATGCAAGAGAAATCTCGCCCCATATGTGAATAATCCTTGCCCACTAACCCTGCAGGTGACCCAAACAGGGTGGTGGGGGGATTTATGTTTTTTTTATTTCCTAAGAACTAAGAGGAGACAAGGGGGTTTGCAGTTATGCAAAATACGTATGTGGAAATATGATTCAAACCCTAACCTCAAGTGTAACATGTAGGGACCAATGCTTTAATATACTAATGTAATCTCCCTTATACTTTATAATACTAATGTATTATACTGCATTATACTAATGTATTCTCCCTTATACTTTTTATACTAATGTTTTCTCTCTAATACTTTATTATACTAACGAATATATTCTCCTTCACAATTTATCACACTAATGTATTCTTTTCCTAATAATTTAGTTCACTAATGTATTCTCCCTTATAATTTATTATACTAAAGTATTCTCCCTTATAATTTATTCCATTATTAAAACTCATTTATTTTTATGGCAAGTAACGTCATTTGTAATTCCATAAAAAAGCAGTTATTTCTTAAAATTTTCATATGATCCATTCAAGCATGTTAAATTGTTTAACATTTAAACATATTAAATTTAATCCCTTCACACAAATTTACTATGAAAATAAAGCGAATTAGTCCCATTTAAAAAATTTATTATAAAAATATGGTAAATTAATTCTATTTACGCAAATTTACCATAAACTACTGTGAATTTAACCCACTTACAAAAATTTACTCGAAAGATACTGTGAAATAATCCAATCTATGAAAATTTACTATAAAAATACTGTGAATTAATCCCATTTACTAAAATTTACTATAAAAATACAAATTTAATCACATTTACAAAAATTATTATAAAAATGCTGTAATTTAATCACATTTACAAAAATTTACAAAAAAAAACACATATACTGTGAATTAATACCATTTACGACATTCACTATAAAAATACTGTGAATTAACCCCATTTACGAAAAATTACTGTAAAATACGATTATTTACTCCCAATTACAAAACTGTACAATAAAATACTGTGAAATAATCCCATTTACGAAAATTTACTGTAAAAAATGCTGTGACTTAAACCCATTTACGATAATTTACTATCAAAACACTGAATTAATACTATCTACGAAAATTCATTAAAAAATACTTTGAAATTATCCCTTTAATAAAAAGCATCAATAAAAATACTGAATTAATCCCATTTTCGAAAATTTACTATAAAAATACTATGAATTAATCTAATTTACAAAAATTTACTGCAAAAATACGCAAATGAATCTCATTTACAAAAATTTACAATAAAAACAAGGTGAATTAATCCAAAGATGACAAACTACTGTGAATTAATACAATTTATGTCAACTTACTATAAAAATACTGTGAATTATCCAGTCTACAAATTTTTAATATAGAGCTACTGTGACTTAATCCAATTTACGAATATTTACTATAAAACACGGCTTATTAATCCCATTTAAAGAAAATTACTATATAAATACTGTGAAATAATTCCATTTACGAATTTATAAAAATACTGCACTGTGATTTCATCCTATCTACAAAAAATTACTATAATAATACTGTGAATTAATCCCATATGAACATTTATTGTAAAAATACTGTACTGTGAATTAATTCCAATACATAAAAATTTATTATCAAAATACTGTGAATTAATCCCATTTAAGAAAATTTACAATAGAACATAGTAAACTAATCCTACTATATAAACACAGCAAAATAATCCCATTTACGAAAAGTCACTACAAAAAACTACTGTGAATTAATTCCTTTTACAAAAATTTACTACAAAAATACATTAATTTACTCATTGGCATTTCAAGTTCAATATTTCTGTTAAATTTATCTAAACTTAAAAGATTATGTTAAATTTAGTACAAATAAGCCAAATTATTGTTAGTTAGGGTTAAATATACTTAATAAACAAAAGCTTTGAAGACTACAATACTGGATATGTTAGTGATGCCTAAGAATACACACACAAAGAAACCTGTTACTTTGAAGAATACTAAACTTGAACACAAACAAATAAGTTCGTTGCAAAACTACAATATAAAGTTCGGAGAAAGAGATGAAGAGAGAAGAACGCATGTCGGTTACAGCATTCCTATAGCAAAGTTCAATACTGTATACTCAATTGGCCTAAAGTAGACAGGCAGACAAGTTAAAGAAATTAAAATTTTTTTCCCTGCAGAATTTCACTCCTCTCGTTTACCATTATAGTAATTCAGCAAAAGTCTAAGCATCAAAATTTCGGGAAAGGATATGGCAGAAGGAGAAGTATACAAAAAACTTGACACTTGGCAACTTCTCTCCCTAGCGATTAAAAGTACGCTAAAAAACAAAAACATTAAACATCCATCATATCATTCGGCTTCTCCCATCGGGGGTTGTCAAAGCGAATCGATTGCCTACATGTACTGTATTTTGAAAAGCATAAGCTATAATTGATAATAACTTTACAAACTAAATATACTATGCTTAAAGAAAGAGGAGCTATAAATGGAGACTATGCTCTGTAGAACCTCTGTTGAGATGAGGAGATTCTAAACTTCAGAGGTCATGAAAGTGGAAGATTACTATATAATAAATTACAACTTGTGCACAGCATTAGGTGTGAACAATGATCAAACAGCCTTCTTTAATTTTATAAGAAAAAGTCTACCACTGTTATATACCAAAATATTAATGCACTGTTTTATGTATCACAATTAGTCCCCATTCGAATGGGGAGTGACACAGACAGAATAAAGCTGTGGAATTAATACTGACTACCCTTCCTAATGTCCTGCAGTGGGCTCGAACCTACGTTAGCCACTTCCCAAATCGCTCGTCCTACAACTGAGCTACTGCGGCTAACATTAAGTGTGCATATATTTTTTTATTCAAAATTTAAAAGTTCTGCAATTAGGTAGTATCATTTTATTAGTACAGTATGTAGCAAAGCTCACAGGACGAAAAACAAATCTTACAAAAATAATTATACCTATTAATGAGAATCTATAAACTTACTCAACACTATAAGTAGAGTATTAATTATATACATTAAACTAAAAAGCTACCTGGCACTCTATGTTTGCATACATGAAGTTTTATTTTCATGAAGTAATAATATTATTAATCTATTTCTGATTCATTATCCTATTATGATTTCATCTACTATGTATGTGAGCAACTTCTTATCAATATGGATTATACAAACTCTATGTCATTTTCCAGCCTACTTAGTGATAGAGCAGCAAAAATCTCTGAAAACGACGAATAAATAACACAATAATATATACAGAGTTTAGGCAATATCCAAGCTAGAGAGCTTAAAAGTACTGAGTATAAAAAAGCATGGTCCATATGAAAATAACGAGACTAAAATTTGATCAGATCTGCATAACGAAAGTTGCTAACTTATCCACAGGTTTTTTAACAACTTCTACATCATCTTCTTATATGTTTTTCTGTCCTGTATTGGAAAAAGAAACACCTATTATGATTAATTCTTAAAAAGACTATCAGATTCCTCTAACATATATCACAAACATATTTCATATTAATATGTTAATCTCTATAGGTTTTTAACTCCAGCTACGTAATTTTATGACTTCTATTCTATGTGCTAAAAGAGTATAGTAGCTGAGGACTAATGTGAATGTACATCTGTGCAACATAAATTTTTGTACCTATTATTATAAGATCATTAAAAAATAAAGCGTATTAAAAAAATACTGCTATAAACTATTGGTTGGATGTTCAATACTGAACGAATACTTGCTTGCATCATGGACTGTTGATTCATCCCCATGCTGTGTCCCATCGTTGTCGACGACAGACCAGACGACCCCATGGATGTAGGACCCATTCCTCCTCCCACAGGACTCAAACCAGGCATTGGAACAGAACCATGTGGTCCTGATGAAGTAGGAACACTGCTTGTAGAGGTACCAGTGCTGCTACTAACCACTCCAACTCCAGTTCCTCCTCCTCCAGATCCGCCAGTTCCACCTCCTACTCCTCCACTACCACCAGTACTACCAGGATTACCTCCTCCACCAGTACTTGTACCACCAGCACCTGCACTACCCGTTCCTCCGCCAGTCTGTCCAGTTCCTTGGGTACTGCCAGAAGAGGGCCCTCCACCACTAGTACTACCACTGCTACCACTACTACTTCCTCCTCCCCCACCTCCACTTGATCCCCCTGATATTCCAGACGAATGGCCTCCGCTCGGTGTAGCTGGGCCTGAAGGCCGCGGCCCAACAGAAGGGGAAGTACCGAGTCGTGTATGCATTGATGTTAGGAGAACTTGCCAGTCATTAAGTTTTTCTGCATGCTTCTTCAATAGTTCATCTTTCCGTGCAAGTTCACTGCGCATTTCGGATATATCCTGAGTACAAAAATGTGAGGATACTTATAAAGTTCAAAACTTTAAGACAAAGGTTATAGTATGCTAAAGTAATAATACTTTTACACAAAGTATATGTGTGTGCGTGTACAGTAAAACCTCGTCTTATGTCATTAATTCATTCAAAGACTCACGACTCAATCGAATAAACCCTTTAAAAAACGATCTACACCCTCTGTAAACCTATAACAGCAACCCTATAACATCACTAATACAAGAAGTCATTCGATAGTTCAACATTTTTACTGTCATTTTCATAAATTTACGGTATACACTTTTACTGACGCTACTGTAAAGAAAAAGAAAAAAATTTACCAGATGGGATGTCGATGTGCTCGATGTGGAAATTGTAGGAAAAGAATGAGACTACAATTTCCACATCAATGGAATGAATGGCTGATCCTCATCACAAATTTTCAATGTGCTGCAAGAACTACCCTTAAATGACTTGTTTTTCATGTAGGATGATTCTATAAGAAACAATATCGAAGCCTGGTCAAGCCTTCTCCTCCTTAGCTCTGAATGAAAAGTTTTGACATTTACTTCCAGAAAAAGCCAGGCTCATTTACAGTGAATATCTGTTCTGGAAGAAGGTCATTTTAAATAACCTTCGCCAAAATAGTTGCGAATTTGGGTGTTGCAAATTTGTTAGCTGACACACTTTCACCTTGCATCTCAGCATGTGTCACCGCAAGTTCAACACAAATCAGATACATGCACAAAACCAAAGCTGAAGTAGCTGGCAAGATCCAGCATCACCACATGGAGGAACGTCAGAACTATGGGTACCAAGCATCATGTATATAAATGTACAGCACAGTATGTACAAGAGCTTAAAATTTTTATGCTTTTATTTAATATTCTATACATTTTATATTTCTTGCTGACTAATGTAAAGTTACATAAATGGACATTAGTTGGATTTTGTTTTTCTTTATTATATATATATATATATATATATATATATATATATATATATATATATATATATATATATATATATATATATATATATATATATATATATATATATATATATATATATATATATATATATATATATATATATATATATATATATATATATATACTGTATACACCTAGTTCTTGTAATAACATGAAGATATGTTCTCAGAAGTGCCACGTAATGTAACAAGTCATTTTCCTTAAAAAACAATGATAATGGGCATAGATACGTTTCACAACCATACATAGACACACTATACCAAAGATATAAGATAAGTAAAACATATTTTATAAGTACATAACAAAGCAGAAAGATCTGTAGTTATTTATATTAACATGTAAATAGTGAACAGTGTAAAAGATATACAGATTTACTGTACAGTAAACAAATTAATGCACTCTATTATGCGGTGGGCAACAGGCATACACTGGGACGTGCATGGTGGCAATGAGCACGAGGATGAGGGAGAATGAACCTCTATCTGCAAATGTTTTTGCTCTAGCACGCTTTTTTCCTGACAATATTACATGGAAAGTTGGTTTGCAGTTTGTTCTTAATGCTTTAATTCCATTCTCTCCATAATATCCGATTGCATTAAGCGGTAGAAGAGGAGGAGGATGCAGGAGAACGAATCTCTATCTGCAAATGTTTTTACGCCTCGTATCAGCTGATGCACTCTCACACGCAATTCCCCTGACGATATTATATCGCAAGTTTGTTTGCTATTTATTCTTAATGCTTTTTTTCCATTCTCTCCAAAATATCCGATCGCATTAAGCGGTAGAAGAGGAGGAAGATGTGGGAGAACGAATCTCTATCTGCAAACGTTTTGCCGCCTCTGTATCAGCTGATGCACTCTCACATGCTATTTCCCTGACGATATTATATCGCAAGTTTGTTTGCTGTTTGTTCTTAATGCTCATCCACGTACTGTACTTAGCATTTTGTCCATTCTCTCCATAATATCCGATCGCATTGAGCGGTAGAAGAGGAGGAGGATGCGGGAGAAAGAACCTCTATCTGCAAATGTTTTGCTGCCTCCGTATCAGCTAATGCACCCTTGCACGCTATTTCCCTGACGATATTATATCGCAAGTTTGTTTGCTGTTTGTTATTAATGCTATTTTTTCATTTTCTTCATAATATCCGATCGAATTAAGCGGTAGAAGAGGAGGAGGATGCGGGAGAACAAACCTCTATCTGCAAACGTTTTGCCGCCTACGTATCAGCTGATGCATCCTCGCATGCTATTTCCCTGACGATATTATATCGCAAGTTTGTTCTTAATGCTTTTTTCCATTCTCTTCATAATATCCAATCACATCAAGCAGTAGAAGAGGAGGAGGATGCGGGAGAACGTACCTCTATCTGCAAACGTTTTGCCGCCTCCATATCAGCTGATGCATCCTTGCACGCTATTCCCCTGATGATATTATATTGCAAGTTTGTTTGCTGTTTGTTCTTAATGCTTTTTTTCCATTCTCTTCATAATATCTGATCGCATTAAGAGGTAGAAGAGGAGGAGGATGCGGGAGAACGGACTTCTATCTGCAAACGTTTTGCCGCCTCTGTAGCAGCAGGTGCACTCTCGCATGCAATATCCTTGACGATATTATATCTCAAGTTTGTTTGCTGTTTGTTGTTAATACTTTTTTCCATTCTCTTCATAATACCTGATCGCATTAAGCGGTAGAAGAGGAGGCACATGGAGAAAAAGTGCCTTCGAGGCAGTCATTTATTTACTAAATTTTTTTTTTTTTTTTTTTTGCATGGGCGTCATTCGTGTATTTCGTATTTATTTGCAGTGATCCTTTGCTCTATCGCAATTTTTCTCTCGCGAATTCACTTTATCGCCATTTTTTTTTTTTGTCTGGGTATATGCAAAAATATTAAAATATAAAAAAAATAAAAATTTTCAGTATTTTCATTTTTTTATTGAAAATTTTTTTTATTTCCCAGCCTAAGAGTAATATAACAGTAAGAAATAGTAAAAAAACATAAATCTGAACATGTAACTCTGCACCATAGAAAGTACGATACCGGTATCAGCGTTTCGGAAAATGCAAAGGGTCGCACCTACGTGAGCTAGCATATATTAAAATTTCCAGTAGTTTCATGATTTTATTGATAAAAAAACATATTTCTTAGCCTAAGAATAATAAAACAGTAAAAAATAGTAAAAAACATAAATACTAACAGTATTGCACCATGTTAAATACGATACCGATATCAGCGTTTTGGAAAACGAAAAGGGTCGCACCTACGTGAGGTAGTACATACTGAAATTTTCATTATTTTATTGATAAAACAAGTATTTCCTAGCCTAAGAGTAATAAAACAGCAAAATATTGTAAAAAACATAAATTTAGATATATAACTCACAGTATTGCATCATGTGAAATACTGTCCAATAGCGTACAATGTATTGGCGTCTTGGAAAACGCAAAGGCTCGCACCTACGTGAGATAGTTCATGGAATGCTATTGGCTGAAAGAGTGAGAGACGACGAATCACAGAATTGTTTTTCTGTATGATCTGTATCATGGGGTCTGATTGGCTTTTTCATTGAAGTTTGGTTCTCCCACCATCTTCCACTGTCTCGCCTCACTCGTTCAGTCTAACTCACGTGTGCGCCGTTCACGTTGTGCTTATTAATACGTTTTGCTTGTGATTTTTTTACTCGCGTATTTCAACATTTGCAATGCCTCCCAAGCATCCTTCATCTTCTAAGGCTTCTGGTAGTGAGCCTAAGCGGCAAAGGAAGATGTTAACCATAACAGATAAGGTGAAACACTTAGATATGCTGAAAGAAGAAAAAAGGTTTACGGATGTCGGCCGCTATTTTGGCCTCAATGAATAACAACAGCCGTAAAGCTGTTATTGGCTGCGGAATATTTTCCTCTGGAGTCTACAAACGTCATTACCACCTCATTCACGGTAAGTTTACCTATCACGTACATATAAATTTACGTTGCATGCTGTTATTTATAAAGTAAAGGGTGGTTTTTTAACAGCGCAGGGAGGGTTTATACAGTAAACGTAAAAATAATTGTAAAATATCTATGTACATGAGTATGTCATGTCATTACCACCTCATTCACAGTAAGTTTATCTATTACTTTCATATAAATTTACGCTTGCATGCTGTTATTTATGAAGTAAAGGGTGGTTTGTTAACAGTACAGGGAGGGTTTATACAGTTTATACAGAGTAAACGCAAAAATAAATGTAAAATACCTATGTACATATAGAGTGATCCTACTTCGCGAAAATTCCTCTATCGCGACGGGTCCCTGAACCTAACCCTCGCGATAAACAAAGGATCACTGTACTATTATTCTTTAGGGGCGTTATTTCAATTTCACGGATTATAAACATGCGTAAAAAGCGAACTAGGTGTATATATATATATATATATATATAGTGATCCCTCGCTATTTTGCGGTTCACCTATCGAGGAATTTTTTTTGGGCAAAAAATAAATAAATAAATAAATAAATAAATAAATAAATAAATAATTTTTTTTTTTTTTTTTTTTTTAAAGATTATTGACACCAGGGTGGGCCAAAAAATTATAAAATAAAACAGCCTTTATCAGGCTGTAAAGAGAAACAGAGATGGAGAGTGTAATGACCTGTCAGAAGTGAAGGGATTATAAAAGATGTGTAATGAATATCCAGCTCTGCTGGGTTTTAATATACCTCTGCATTACTTTCATGATGTCTATTCCAATAATTCTCCTTAGATCTTATTATTATTATTACTATTATTATTATTGGCGACAATAATTTTCCTTTGTGCTTGAGAAGGGATCCAGTTAGGATCCGAAATATAGCATTGTTTTATAAGTTTTGTTTCACTGATGGGCTTCCTTACTATATATATATATATGTATATATATACAGTACTCCCTCGTTTATCACGGGGGTTCGGCTCCGGGACCCACCGCGATAGGTGAAAATCCACGAAGTAGGAGCACCATACATACAGAGGTATTTTACATTTATATTTTACCTTTACTGTATAAACCCTCCCTGCACTGTTTACAAACCACCCTTTACTTTGTTAATAACAGCTTGCAAGCGTAAATTTATATGAACGTGATCGGTAAGCTTACCGTGAATGGCGTGATGATGACATGTACATACTCCACAGCCAATGACAGCTTTGCAGCTGACATCCAAGAACCTTCTTCCTTTCTTTACCATATCTAACAGTTTTACCTTCTCTGTTATGGTCAACATCTTCCTTTTTTGCTTAGGCTTACTACTAGAAGCCTTAGAAGATGAAGGACGCTTGGGAGGCATTGCAGGAGTTGAAATACAAAAGTTTCACAAAATCACAAGCACAACGTATTAAGAAGCACAACGCGAACGGTGAACACGTGAGTAGACTGAACGGGTGACACGAGACAATGGAAGATGCTGGGAGAACCAAGCTTCAATCATAAAGCCAATCAGACTCCTCGATACAGAACATACAGAAATACAATTCTGTGATTCGTCGTCTCCCACCCATCAGCCAATAGCATCCCATGTACTATCTCACGTAGGTGCAACCCTTTGCGTTTTCCAAGACGCCAAGACGCTATTGTACAGTATTTTACATGGTGCAATACTGTGAGTTACATGTTTAAATTTATGTTTTTTACTATTATTTACTGTTTTATTATTCTTAAGACTGGGAAATAATTTTTTACCAATAAAATAATGAAAATACTGGAAATTTTAATATGTACTATCTCACGTAGGTGATACCCTTATCGTTTTCCTAAACTCCTATACTGGTATCGTATTTTACATGGTGCAATACTGTGAGTTACATGTTTAAATATATGATTTTTACTATTTTTTATTGTTTTATTATTCTTAGGCTAGGAAATACTTTTTTTTTATCAATAAATAATGAAAATACTGGAAATTTTAATATGTGCTATCTCACGTAGGTGCGACCCTTTGTATTTTCCGAAACGCCAATACCAGTATCGTATTTTCTATGGTGAAGAGTTACATGTTCAAACTTATGTTTCTTTACTATTTCTTACTGTTTTATTATTCGTAGGCTAGGAAATAAATTTTTTTTTCAATAAAATATTTTTTTTTTTCAATAAAATAATGAAAATACTGAAAATTTTATTATTTCCACATATCGTGGATTCTCACATATACCCAGAAAAAATAAATAAAAAAAAGCTCGCCAAAAAAAAACCCGCGATGCACTGAATTCATGAAAGGTGCATCGCGATATAGGGAGGGATTACTGTGTATATGTATATACAACTTGTTCCTTTTATACACGATTTTTTTATATGCGAAATTGCAATAACGCCCCTCAAAAATAATAGTAAAAAACTCGGAATTCGCGAATAATGCCCCCGCCAAAAAAAAAAAAAATAAAAAATAAATAAATAAAAAATAATAATTTTTTTTTTGTGTGACACCAGGATGGACCAAAATATGATAAAATAAAACAGCCTTTATCAGGCTGTAAAGAGAAACAGATGGAGAGTGTAATGACCTGTCATATGTGAAGGGATTATAAAAGATGTGTAATGAATATCCAGCTCTCAGCTGGGTTTTAATATACCTCTGCATTACTCTCATGATGTCTATTCCAAAAATTCTCCTTAGATCTTCTTCTTCTTCTTATTATTATTATTTTTAACAATAATTTTCCTTTGATGATGATTGTGGAGATTATTATTATTATTATTATTAATATCATTATTATTACGAATTTGTAATTAAACCGTTATTTTTACAATAAATAATGTAGTTTTGGTTGAATGAACAAGAGTTAATTAAAGATCTCTCTCTCTCTCTCTCCAACATTCTATTCTACCCAATAGGGTGGGTGTACATATAATGTATAATGATGATGATCTCTTTTTATCGTAATCCTCTTTGTACTGGTGGAAGAAGCCTCCGCGGGCGCTTATTTACTATATTAAAAAAAAAAAATTAATATATTAAATAAGTGCCCGCGGAGGCTTCTTCCACCAGTACAAAGAGGATTACGGTAAGAAAAGATCATCATCATTATACATTATATATACACCCACCCTACCTCTGTCATATGTCTATCTAATCTACATTTGGAGGTGTCTAAGTAATACATTTCAGAATCTGAATTCCAGATCAAAACTTAGCACGAGGGTCTGCCCCTCTCTTTTTTCTCTCTTACTTTATTTAATTTTTGTGCTTATCCCACCAATTCCCTTATATCCTTAATCCCCTTCCTTTTTTCCCCCCCCTATCCCATCCTAAAAAAATAAAATAAAAAAAAGGTATTGGCATTTATTATCCTACTAGGAATACTCTACGGTATTACCAAGCCAATTTTCACCAATTTCCCTTCTGAACCTAAATTTATCAAGATTAAATCCATTACCCATTACGAGTTCTGGTTTGATCATGAATTTTTTAAACTTTATTAACATCACCCTTGTTAATCCCTTTAAACCATTTATATATCTCAATCATATCCCCCCTAACTCTGTGCCTCTCTAGAGAATGTAGATTAAGTTTTTTCAATCTGTCATATGGTAGATTTAGGCATTGCAAAATTAATTTTTTTTTCGTTTTTTAGTCTTGCTTTGGTTATTTATAATTCTTATTTTATCTTTGTATACATTTGCAGATAGAGGTTCGTTCTCCTGCATCCTCCTCCTCTTCTACCACATAAGTTACTTGCTCACTGCCACCATGCATGTCCCAGTGTACTGTATAACTGTTGCCCACTGCATAATAAAGTATAGTAATGTATGTTAATTTCTAGCTGTAAAGTGAATATGAATATCTTTTGTATACTCTTAAAAATAGATACAGGGCTTTCTGCTTTGCTATGTAGTAATAAAATATGTTTTTTACTTATCTTATATCTTTGGCATGGTGTGTCTGTGGATGGTTTGGAACGTGTCTATGCCCTTTATCATTGTTTCCTATGGAAAATAACTCATTTTTTCAAGCGATTTTCCATTTACCCGACCCTTCTGAGAACCTATCTAGGCATTATTCTGAGAACTAGGTGTATATATATATATATATATATATATATATATATATATATATATATATATATATATATATATATATATATATATATATATATATATACAGTACAGTGATCCCCCCATTATCGCGAGGGTTCGGTTCCGGGACCCGGCGCGAGACAGGAAAATCGCGGAGTAGGATCGGCCTATACGTACACAGATATTTTAATTTATTTTTACATTTTCACCGTATAAACTGTATAAACCCTCCCTGTACTGTTAACAAACCACTTTTTACTTCATAAATAACAGCATGCAAGCGTAAATTTATATGACATATCACGTACATAGGTATTTTACAGTTATTTTTACGTTTACTGTATAAACCTCCCTGCACTGTTAAAAAACCACCCTTTACTTTATAAATAACAGCATGCAACGTAAATTTATATGTACGTGATAGGTAAACTTACCTTATCTGTTATGGTTAACATTTTCCTTTGCCACTTAGGGTCACTACAAGAAGCCTTAGAAGATGAAGGATGCTTGGGAGGCATTGCAAAGGTTAAAATATGCGAGTAAAAAAATCACACGCAAAACGTATTAATAAGCACAACGTGAACGGCGCACACGTGAGTTAGACTGAACGAGCCTTTGTCCGAAACGCTGATAGCGGTATCGTATTTTACATGTTGCAATACTGTTAGTATTTATGTTTTTTACAATTTTTTACTGTTTTATTATTCTTAGGCTAAGAAATACGTTTTTTTATCAATAAAATCATGAAACTACTGGAAATATAAATATATATGCTAGCTCACGTAGCTGCGACCTCAATACATTGTATGCTATCGGACACAAGCAAAATGTTTAATAAGCACAACGTGAACGGCGCACACGTGAGTTAGACTGAACGAGCCTTTATCCAAAACGCTGATAGCGGTATCATATTTTACATGTTGCAATACAGTTAGTATTTATGTTTTTTACTATATTTTACTGTTTTATTATTCTTAGGCTAAGAAATACGTTTTTTTTATCAATAAAATCATGAAACTACTGGAAATATAAATATATATGCTAGCTCACGTAGCTGCGACCCCAGTACATTGTACGCTATCGGACACTATTTTACATGATGCAATACTGTGAGTTATACTGTACGTACGTATATCTAAATTTATGTTTTTTACTATATTTTACTGTTTTACTATTCGTAGGCTGGGAAATAAATTTTGTTTATCAATTAAATAATGAAATATGTTTTTTTCCATAAAAAAATTAAAATACTAAGAATATTTATTTTTTTAATATTTTAATATTTTTGTACATAACCAAAAAATAAAAGAATTTGCAAAAAAAAAACAACAACCGGGGTACAGTGAAAACATGAACCAAGAAACGCGATCCAGCGGGGGATCACTGTATACGATCGGTCTTTTTGCCAGGTGTATTGTTAATTTGGATAAATGAAAAAGAGCTTGCTGGATATAGTGCTAGCGAGACTATAGTATATGCAAAGGCTCTACAGTTATACAATGATTTATTAGCAACAACTCCAAGTGCTTGTGGCTCTAAAATTGACAAATTTAAAGCAAGTAGAAGCTGGTTTGAAATATTTCGTCAACGAAATGGAATTCATAGCGTGGCATGGAGAGGCGGCTAGTTTGGACCAAGAGGCAGCAGATGCTTATGTGGTAAAATTAGCTAAATTTATAGAAAGTGTAGGTCATGTCCCGCAGTAAGTTTTTGCCTGTGTTGAAACAGGACCGTTTTGGAAAAATGTCTAGAAGGACCTACATAACTCAAGAGGAGAAGGCACTGCCAGGCCACAAATGAAGGACAGGTGTACACTTTTATTAAGCACTAATGCAAATGGGAATTGCAAGAATAAGCCTCCTTTAGTCTACCACTTTAAATATCCACGTGTTTTTAAGTACAATAATGTGTTGAAGACTAAACTTGGGGTAATTTGGAGGTCGAATAGCAAGGCTTGGGTAACACGTATCCTTTTCATACAATGGTTAACTGAAGTTCTTGTGCCAGCTGTCAAGAAATATCTTGAGGAAAAAGGTTTTCCTGTTATTGATTTTCTGGTAATGGACAACGCTCCTGCCCATTCTCCAGGTTTGGAAGAAGACCTTGATATCGAATACTCCACAAAAGTCAAATTTCTGCCTCCTAGCACTACTCTCCTCCAGCAAGTCATTTCTAATATTAAGAAACTGTATACGAAGGGTCTATTTCAAGGTGTTTCCAGGTCATTAATGACATGAATCTGACCCTACATGAATTCTGGAAAGACCACTTCAGTATCCTCCACTGCATAAACACCATTGACAATGCATAGAAGTAGGTCTCTAACTACATTTTGCAGTTTGCTTGGAGGAAATTTTGGCCAAGTTGTGAGGCTGGTAGAGACTTCGAGGGTTTCAAGGAGACAGCTGTCAATGTAGTGAACGAGATTGTGGCAATGGGCAAAAGATTGGGCTTGGAGGTCAACAAGGAGGATGTGGAGGAGCTGGTGGCAGACCACAAACAAGAACTCACCACAGAAGAACTTTGTTGAGTTGCAACGTGAGCAGGTGAAGACTATCAAGAAGCAGCAATCAGTGGAGGAGGAAGAGAGGGTAAAAGTTTCATGTGATACCATAAAAGAAATATTCAGTAAGTGGAGTGATGTGCAGGATTTCATTGAGAGTCATCACCCTGACAAAAATGTGACCAACAAAGCAGTGAATAAAGAAAATGACAATGTGATGTCCCATTTCCGAAAAATTTTTCAACAAAGAAAAAGACAAATTTCTCTGGATCGTTTTCTTGTGCCAATACCAGATAGCAAACCACCTTGCAAGAGAGAACAATGAGAGACAACACCAGAAATACCTGTACAGTTGCCCAACGTTTTTAAGGAAAGTAACTCTCCTTCGAAGGAGTAGTCCTCCTCCTCCACCACCATCCAAATGTGCAAGCAAAGATCAACCACAATGGAAAAGTGCAATGCAATTATCATGTTTTATTTAGTATTAGAGTACTGTACTTTTCTATAATTAAGGGCATTTTTCATTCCAATCTATATTTTTGCCACATATAAACCCATGAAAATATAAAAAGGTATGTTTCTGGGGCTGGGAAATGGATTACTGTAACTGGAATTACATTAATTTCAATTGGAATAATTGCTTCCTGTCACGAACATTTTGATTTGCGAATGGGGTTAAGGAATGGATCAAGTTCGTGACCCATTGAGTGTGTGTATATATATATATATATATATATATATATATATATATATATATATATATATATATATATATATATATATATATATATATATATATATATATATATATATATAGTGTTTATTTAAACATTCTCATATATGCTATACTTACTCAACACTATACTTACCAGTACAAAATATCGGACGTCAGTAAATAATGATATCCAGCCATTATTAAGAGTGCAATAATATGAACAACTAGGTTGATACACATTACCAAAAGTTCAGCTTCTTTACACTACGTAAGCTTAATAACTCCTCATTACAATGCCTCAGGAAGTTACAGACTCACATGAAAGGCATAACCATATCATGCTTAAATAACCATGTCTACGTAAAAGTTATATAGACGTTTCTGTCAATTCTTAAACAAATAAAAGATCTCCTCTTCGGCAGATCACATAAGAGGGATTCGAAATTCAAACAGAACTTACTAATAAAAGTATAACACACAAACAGGGATTTAACTGCTTTGAGATACATATAACTGGGGAATAATCTAGAGGACAGGATCAAGTACAGACATTCTGAAGGAACAAATATAAGGTAAATCTGAAAAAATCTTGTAAATCGGTTCACATTAAGTATTTTGAATCTTGTAAGGAAGAATAATCCCAGGGTACTCTAGGCTTCTTGATATTTACAAGGCAAGCTACCTAACTTAACTTAACAATTTATCAGGTTATTTAACTTTACAAAGGTTCTGGGTGTTACTTGGCTTCACAAGATCCGATATTCTTCATGCATTCTATACTCCATCATGGTTAAGCTGATCAGAACATTCTGCAATTCTGTAACCCTGTATCTTACTGGCTTGGGTAACTTACAAGATGATTAAAAATTACCGTTACTGATGTGAATGAACTCATAAAGAAATGGATCACTAAAACCATAATGATATATGTGTGAGGAAAAAGTGTCAAATGATAGTTAAAGTTTAGCCCAACTTGCAACTTGCTTCAAAGGAGAGTTTGAAGCAAATAACATAAAGCTAAATTACAAACAATTGCACTCGTGTCCAGGCGAGGCCATATCTAGCTATATGCAGTAAGATAATCTTCAATGACACATATGGAAGATGAATGGCATTAAAATATTAAAAAATCCAAAACTTGCCTCTGACAACATCGATTCTGGTTTTTGAATGGATAAAAGGTATCTCTTTTGGAGGAAAAATGCTTCTAGCTGCCTGGCGATGTCCAAAAAGCGTTGACCACTGGTTTCGGCATTTATCCGTAACTCATCTTGGTTAACGGCGTTGAAATGGTCTTCTTTGATAAGGGGGGCCAGACAATTCTGGAAGTCAAAATAGAAAAAATTATAAAAACTAGGAATAAAACATATAATGGTTATTTTTTCCAAGTTTGCACATACACTCATGGTGTAACTGGTTCCATAAATAGCACTGGCGTACTTGTTACCAATACTCCACTAATGGACTCATTATACTTGCTGAATTGACAAGACTGGAAAATGGCAGTCACATCACTACTGTCTCATACAATTCCTCAACAAATACAGACACCCCCCAACTTACGAACATCCGGATATATTGTTATTATGCAACAATAATATATTGTTATTATGCAGTAATATATGGATAGTTCCAATGTGTCAAGAATTGTGCAAACATGCATCATGTGCCTTTAGGATAAGAAAAACAAATGTATTATGTTCTAACACAACTTTATTATGCTAAGTACATGATGTAGCAATGTTTTTACACCCAAAACAGTATTGAATATACAAAATATCAACTTAAGAACAATTCAGGATTTGAACTGCCTTTCAGAACGTAATTTGTTTGTAAGCTGGGGGCGTCTGTATACATAAACAATAGCTGCAGTCAACCTTGCAAAGGGGGTGGCAAATCAAAGCAGTCTCATTCAACAAAAGCTAATATACCTCGATCACTCCTCTTAGCTCCTTGGGGTAAGGGCTGCTACAATACCCCCCCCACTACCATCCTTGGGTCATCCACAGGTAAGTGGGCAAGGATTTTCTGCTGTGAGGCCCAATAGCAGCATGACTGAGTAAATATGATACTCTTCTCCACATAACAAGGGAGGTTCCGACTTGTGTCGTTTTATATGGCAGACCTAACTTTTACTCATCATGTTGCAGAAGCTCTGTGGGAGTACAATTAAATTTTTACCATCTGAAACAATCTTACAACATTGTTACCACATCCAGCGCATTAGTATATATATACAATTCAAAGTAAAATGAAGTAAAAAAAAATCTCATTATATCCACTATTCCCTCACTTGGAAACCATGAATACACACATACCTAAGGTACATACATACATACACATATACATACCTCAGGAACATACATACATACATACACATATACATACCTCAGGTACATACATACATACATACGCATACAATGACTGAAAGCCCCATTACAGAAATAAACCTTAAGTGGGGACTCCAATTGGGGTAGGACAACTTCATTTGTAATATATTAGGAACAGCAGACTAGGTTTGGATGAATATTTTACAATCAGCTATAACGAAAAATTAAAAAATCCCAATCTGATCAATTAAGTGAAAAATGCCTCAAGTAGGGGTTTGGAAGGGGCAGTCTCCTTAATGAGGGTTGGATAGCACCATCAATACTAGGTTTCTTAGCATATGTAAGAGTAGCTTTCAAAAACATGGACAAGGATATGTTCAGAAATATATATGTAACTATTGTGAGGCAAAAGCTTGAATATAATCTCCCTTTTGGAACCTGCACTTAAGAAAGCATATAAAAGCTGGAACGAGTTCAAAAAAATTCCACGAAACTGGTGCCAGAAATAGGCAATCTCAGTTATGAGGAGAGGCTGAGGGAATTAGACTTATCATCACTCGAAGCAAGAGGAATGAGGGGCTATGGTGACGATTTTTCAATTCCTTCATGGTTTTGACAGTGGATAATCTGGCTGTCTCTAGAACTAGAGGTCATAGTTTGAGGCTTCGTAAGAAAGTATTTTTGCAGGAAATAAGGAAATGTTTATTTAGTATAAGAAGAGTTGATGACTGGAATTCGCTAAGCGAGGACGTAGTTAATGCTAACTCAATACATAGTTTTAGCGACTAGTATGATAAGTATCAATGAGTACTAAAATGGAACCGACCAGGAGTTAAGAGTAAAAGGCTCATTCCCGTAAGCACTATCAGGTAATTACAAACTGTAATGCCTAAATTTTGACTATCTCCCTTACAGCTATGAAGTAATGATTACCTGAAAAGCTTCTTCAAATTCATCAAAAAGACTTCCAGGTGTAGGAGTAGCCGCCATTCTGCTAAATGTAACTAAAAGACACTGGAAAAGTTCCACACAACGAAATGAATTTTAAGCATAAGACCCACGCTCGGCAACAAAACGTAAATAAACTCTTCTTCTTCATGTTTGCATATAGGAGATAGTATTTTTTTTTTCTTAAGATACTAAACTTCTTTAGGCACGCGTTCAATAATTTTTAGTATATATATATATATATATATATATATATATATATATATATATAATATATATATATATATATTATATATATATATATATATATATATATATATATATATATATATATTATATATTATATATATATATATATATATATATATTATATATAAGTAGTCGCCGTGGCTCAGTCGGTAGCGTCTCCGACTCTGAGGCGTCAGGTCGAGGGTTCGCGCCCCGTCACGGTCTGAGGTTAGCAAAGGCATGCACTCAGCGTAAGGATTACATTTGCCAAAACAAGTCCTTCGTAAGACGGCAACCGTCCTAGCCCTTGGCTGATAAGGGAGACCGTGACGTAAAACTGGAACATATATATATATATATATATATATATATATATATATATATATATATATATATATAGAAAATGCGTTTCTGCACAGTCCTAGTTAGGAATATATCTCATGAAGTCTATTATAATATTATGTTAGATTTTGTTAGTTTAATTAGGATGTTCACTCTATTTAAGATATGCCTTGATAAATTATATTATCATCTTTAGTTGTTTTTAGATGTTTTTCAGTGTCGCATATTTTCATTCTAATTCTTGACTTTGTGAAACTAAATATTTACCATTTTAAGTATGCAAATTTTTTTTTATGTATAATTATACTTTCACACCCTAATGTTAAGAAAATATTTCTTGAAATTTACCCCCAAGCCAAAAAAGGGGTTAAGTATAGATTTTTTTTTTTTTTTAGTTTAAATATTTTTTTTCAGCGCTTTGTTTCACACTTTGGGGGTGTGGAAGTAAACATTGACCACCCGTCTTTCTTAGAACTGCTGCATTATTATATCAACTATGAACAAATAAATCTGAGTTACATAGGGTTATGCTAGGTTAGGTTAGGTTAAGTTCTGTTAGGTGTTGGTAGTTATGTAGTGGTTTTAACTATTCGCTGCCAATAAAAAGAAAAAAAAAACATTATCCTTAAAACAGTCTGATATATCCCAATTCACATTTCTTTCTATTCATCCTCCATTTCTTAAATAAAATAACAAATTGGCTCTAGAAAGTACACGAACTATCACCAATCAATATTCCAACAAGTTAAACAACCAGTTACAAAGGCTTAATACTAGCGAGGACCATGGCTCAAGCGGTAGCGTCTTCGACTCTGAGGAGTCAGGTCGAGGGTTCGCGCCCCTTCACGGTCTGAGGTTAGCAAGGGCATGCACTCAGGGTAGCGATTACATCTGCCAAAACAAGTCCTTCGAAAGAAGGCAACCGTCTTAGCCCTTAGTAGAAAAGGGAGACCGTGACGTAAACCCGGAACTAGCAAGGACCATTCAAGCAAAGCGTTCCTGTCCCCATCAAAGCAGAGGAAGAGCCTCGCTTTGCAATAAAAAGACATCAAATGCATTTTCACTAGATAATCTTGAAAGCCAAGAAGTGCAATTCACCACTGAGGAACTCCATGTCACTTTCTCCACGTGTAGGGGGAAATGGGCGAAAATTAAAGCTTATGCGAAAATATTTATGATATAAATATGTCACCTGCTTTCACAGACAAGGATAAAGGTAAGTAAAGACGAGGGGATCTTAGTCACCTTGCTCCGCTCTAATTAATCGACTTTTACGACACGCAGGGGAACACGGAGGAGACTGATTATAAAGGAATAATGAATAATGTATAAATTATATATAAAGCTTAACATAAACCGATAAAATAACTTTCATAATCTTCACATACTAAATAAAAAGTAAATCATTTAAACTGGTCGAATAAAGTTGGACATAAACATTTCCTCCATTCTTTGGCAGCAAAAGAGAGAAGAAGCATTATGGCGCATTAGTAAACTCTGAATACAAGTGGTTGCATTTTCAATAGCAAGGGGCAATACTCGTGGTTCCAAGTCTTCTAGCTACATAAGAGCAAGTAAGTACATCTATAAATGAAAATGTTCTGATCAGGTTCATATTATGTGATAATTAGATAAATAATTTAAACGGTTGATTGGTTATTTTTTCGTTGGGAAAAGAAAAATGTGCTTTTTTTGTGTGTGTGTGACCAGAAAACTTAATTTTGATTTTTTGTTTGTTTAATTAAATATTATGATTCTCTCTCTCTCTCTCTCTCTCTCTCTCTCTCTCTCTCTCTCTCTCTCTCTCTCTCTCTCTCTCTCTCTCTCTCTCTCTCTCTCTCTCTCTCTCTCTCTCTCTCTCTGGGATTGACGCAAACAGCAGGTTAACCTAACCTAACCTAGGATAGGTTAGGTTAGGTTTCCTTTCATGTTCCCTCAGTCCAGATAAACAGCCTAAAACTGAGAGCATTTGAAGAATTTGGAGCTGCCTTTTGCCAACAAAGAAAAAATAATAGGTAAGTTGGGTTAGAATTTGATCTTAAAATTGAAGCTCAGACGCTAACCTAACTTAACCTAACCTAACTTAACCTAACCTTTCTTCGCTGTTGATAAAAGGCAGGTCCCAAACTTTTTAGGAGGTCCTAAAATTGACATTCAGGTGTCGATATATATACTCCTGGATGTCTCTCATTCACAGATTTTTGAAGTTCCTCTTCTGCTGTTGAATACTCAATGATTTTATTATTATTTTTTTTGCTTTTTAAATACTTAATAGTAGTATTTATGTCCGTATAAACTAGTAATTTACTTTCACTATTGCCAGACTTTTGAGTAATGTTACCATCCTTACACACACGAGGAAAGGATTCGAAACTAGGTCAGAGAGAGAGAGAGAGAGAGAGAGAGAGAGAGAGAGAGAGAGAGAGAGAGAGAGAGAGAGAGAGAGAGAGAGAGAGGATATTGCCCATGATTTACAACAGTAGCAGTAGTAGCAGTAGTAGTAGTAGTAGTAGTAGTAGTAGTAGTAGTAGTAGTAAAAGCTAACTTATTCATGTATGAGAGAGAGAGAGAGAGAGAGAGAGAGAGAGAGAGAGAGAGAGAGGAGAGAGAGAGAGAGAGAGAGAGATTGAGAGAGAGAGAGAGAGGAGAGAGAGAGGAGAGAGAGAGAGAGAGGAGAGAGAGAGATACTGCCCATGATTTATAACAGTAGTAGTAGTAGTAGTAGTAGTAGTAGTAGTAGTAGTAGTAGTAGGAAAAGCTAACCTATTCATGTATGAGAGAGAGAGAGAGAGAGAGAGAGAGAGAGAGAGAGAGAGAGAGAGAGAGAGAGAGAGAGAGAGAGAGAGAGATACTGCCCATGATTTATAACAGTAGTAGTAGTAGTAGTAGGAAAAGCTAACCTATTCATGTAAGAGAGAGAGAGAGAGAGAGAGAGAGAGAGAGAGAGAGAGAGAGAGAGAGAGACTATGCGACCGCAGAATATTAGTCTACTCTATATAAAAGGGGGCGGAGCTATGGGGCTGTACCTTACATATAATTATAGGCCGGTAAGTTTAACGTCAACAGTGGGTAAGATTCTAGAATCCATAATTGCAAATAAAATAAGGGCACATCTAGAATTACACAGACTGATAAAACTTTCACAACACGGGTTTCTTAAGGGTTTTTCGTGCCTTACAAACTTACTGTCTTTTTATTCAGAAGTTTACGAGGCAGTAGATTGTGGCAAAGAATATGATACAATATATCTAGATTTTAGCAAAGCTTTTGATAGAGTTCCTCACAAAAGATTAGTTAAAAAGCTGGAAGCTCATGGTATAGGAGGAGCTGTGCTCAGATGGATCAAACAATGGTTAAAAGACAGAAAACAGAGGGTTTGCATAAATGGAGAGAAATCAGAGTGGGGCTCGGTTACAAGCGGGGTACCACAAGGCTCGGTACTGGGTCCCCTATTATTCATCGTATATCTAAATGATCTGGATTCGGATATCAGTAGTAACCTAAGTAAATTCGCAGACGACACTAAAATAGGTAGAACTATAAATGGAAAAGAAGACATTCATGCTTTACAGGAAGATCTAAATAGATTATCTGAATGGTCAGACAAATGGCAAATGGAATTTAATGTTGAAAAATGTAAAGTAGTTAAAATGGGTACTATAAAAGACAATACTAGTTATAAGCTAAATAACCATGAAATCATGAGTTCTCAGTGTGAAAGGGATTTGGGAGTTCTTGTGAGTAGTAGTCTTAAGCCAAGAGAGCAATGCACAGCAGTCAGAAATAAAGCAAACAGAATTTTAGGATTTATCTCAAGAAGCGTCAGCAATAGGACGGAAAAAGTTATTTTGCAGCTCTATCTTGCATTAGTTAGGCCCCATTTAGATTATGCTGTGCAATTCTGGTCACCCTATTATAGAATGGAAATTGAATCCTTGGAGAGAGTGCAACGAAGAATGACCAAGATGATACACAATATCAGAAATCTACCATATGAGGACAGATTAAAAAAACTTAATCTACATTCTCTAGAGAGGCGAAGAGTTAGGGGGGATATGATTGAAGTGTATAAATGGTTTAAAGGGATTAACAAGGGAGATATTAATAAAGTTTTAAAAATTCATGATCAAGCCAGAACTCGTAATAATGGATTTAAGCTTGATAAATTTAGGTTCAGAAGGGAAATTGGTAAAAATTGGTTTGGTAATAGAGTAGCTGATGCATGGAACAAGCTTCCTAGTAGGATAGTAAATGCCAATACCTTAGACACCTTCAAATGTAGATTAGATAGACATATGACAGAGGTAGGGTGGTTATGAATAGGTTAGTGCTTATTAGAAAAATCATAAAAAGAAAAACAGAATAAATAAGTAGAGTAGAATAGAATAGGTTAGACATGCTGAAAATACAATTCAAAAATGGAGCTGCCTCGTGTGTGCCAGTAGGCATGTTGCAGTGTCCTCTATTCTTATGTTCTTATGTTCTTATATATCAAAATGATAACATCTCCCTTCTTTTGTTTTTTCTTTTACTTTTTCATATTTTCTTTTTTTAATGGACACGACTTTTGTGGTGAAATATGATGAAAAATTATAAAAGTTTCGTTATTTGATGTCTTTGGAGTGAATATTTTGTATGTTTATATAAACTGTTACATTTATTCTTAATTAAAAAAAAATAAGAATTTACTTTCTTTTCTAAATAAGAAAATTGTACAATTCTTTTTAATTGAAAGGTAAGTTAACTTTATAAAAGTTTATCTCTAAAAATGGATATATGATATCTCTTATTATATAGAAGAGAGAGAGAGAGAGAGAGAGAGAGAGAGAGAGAGAGAGAGAGAGAGAGAGAGAGAGAGAGAGAGAGAGAGAGAGAGAGATTATATAACACGAAAAAAGAAATTTTTGAAGTCAGATTTGTATAAATCATGGAGGAGAGATAGATAGATAGATGAAATTCCCCTATCTCTCTTTTTGGAGAAAAAAAAAATAATACCCCTGAAATACTGCCTTATGCCTCAGTGTATACGAAACAATTATGCCCCCTGTCCAAGAAAATGCACCTTTGAAACTCCCCTCTCTATCAGATTGTTTTTGATAAATTCATGCCCCCTTTCTAAGGAGCATTTAGTCTTGAAATTCTACACAATAGCTCAGTGTTTGTGATGAAATGATGCCTATTTCTCTAGGAGCTTTTACCATTGAATTCCTATCAGTTATCAATGTTTATTAAGAAATTGTCTCTTTTTCAAGGAATATTTATTCATGAAATTCTACTGTATAGTTCAATGTCTGTGATGGAATGATATCTCTTTCCCAAGAAAAATGTACCACTCATATGGTAACTTGTAAATTCGAATATGTATTGGAATTATGATCCGTTTTCAAGGAAAATTCACCCTTGAAATCTTACTGTGTCCAAATGAGTGTGATGCAAATATGATCCCTACTCAATGTATGTACACTCTTGAAGAGAGAGATTATTTATTATTTTATTAATTTATTGCGCCAAGGCGTCAGACATTACATGAGTTCATACAAATAATGCTTCAAATGGATACAAAACCAAGAGTTGAACATGGTTTACAGGGAGGTGTACATATTGATAAAACATTGCTGCATACTAACACACAACTCACAGTATGGCAGCATAGAGTACATTATATGCAAAAGTAAAGCTCAGAGAAACGCAGAATGCACAAACAGAATTATACAGTAACATACAGAAAATATATGTATAATTCAATATAATTAATGGCCACCAAAGTGAGGATAACGAGCAAGAATAACATCAAGGTTGTCATCATTAAGTAAAAATGAGCAGATCTGTATTAAGTTCTGACCTCGTGGTAAAACATCTCTCACTGTGGGGCACTGAAGACAATAGTGGTCAAGAGTGTTAGCATTAGGATGGTCGCATAGTTTACAGGAGGTGTACTGTGGCATATCTAGAGTCTGGGAGACCTGCCATAAAGGCCGATACCCCATTCTGAGCCGAGCACTAACTACATTGTTTTTCCGCACCATTAACCCGCGTCTGCGATACTTGTAGCGACTGTGAAGAAAGTGATCATGGTGCTGTATGGACACACTGTTGGCCCTCTCCGTGTCCCTGCGCTGGACCGTCATGGCAAACCCAGCTGAGTAGATGATGTTACGTAGGCATCGGAGGGAGGGCTCAGCGTCCACAGCATGCCCATCCAGCATACAGGCCGCCTTGGCAAGACGATCCGCTGTGTCGTTGCCAGTCAGCCCAATGTGGGATGGAGTCCAAACAAATGACACAACAAGAGAAGCATCCCGAGCGGCCGCGAGGCGACATAGTATATCTCCCACAGCACGACCACAGATAGGTCTTGGCGAGGATAGGGCTTGTAGGGCCGATTGGGAGTCACAAATTATTACCCCATTCACTCGTCGTCGAACAAGGAGAGTCACGGCATCCAAGATGGCATTCAGTTCACAGTAGGTGGAGCTCGACGAGGTGGGTAGTCTACGGCCAATCCATGAATCAGCCGGCACAGGCGGCTCCATGGTGGGGGAAAACACAGCACATGCCGCCCTCCCATCTGCTTGCACAGAACCATCAACATAGACGTGGTGCGCTGCAGGGACAGACGTGGATACATCAGCGATAGTCTCCAGAGCTAACTGTCTCTGCAAGGGGGGATAGACATCCTTCGAGGTCGGTGTATATGTGACAGCGGGGAGGGGTGAAGAGAGAGAGAGAGAGAGAGAGAGAGAGAGAGAGAGAGAGAGAGAGAGAGAGAGAGAGAGAGAGAGAGAGAGAGAGAGAGAGAGAGAGAGAGAATTCCTTCTCAAGATATATCAACCTTCAGGGAGAGAGAGAGAGAGAGAATCATGTAGCTCACTTCTCAAGAAAAATAGCACGTTGTAAGCAAATCATCTAACTCAATGTATGTGGAATTATGTCCAGTTACCAACGAAATACACTCTTGAAATACCACCACCTAGATTACCCGTCAAGAAAAATGCTCCATTAAAATCTCTTGTAGCTTAATATTTGTGATGAAAGTATGTCCCCATCTCAAGGTAAATACACCATATGTATAATATCATGCTGTAGCTCAGTCTTTGTAATGAAATATTACCTCATATATAAGAAAATATGTCCCTTTTGCAATCCCATCTTGCTGGTTTGTGATAAGGCCTAACGTAATCCCACTACATACTTCAGCATTTGTGATGAAATCATTCCCCTGTTCAAAGTAGCAACATGTTCCATTGAATTTCCAACGTGCAGAAATGTGGTTGTGATAGGACTACGGTCCAAAATCAAGGAAAATTGTTACTTTGAAATCCTGCTATTTACCACAGTGTTTGTGATGAAATTATTCCCCGTTTCAAAGTACCAACATGCCCCCTTGAAATCCCACCGTGCAGGAATGTGGTTGTAATAGGACTACGGTCCAAATTCAAGGAAAAATGTTACTTTGAAATCCTGCTATTTAATGCAGTGTTTGTGATGAAATTATTCCCTGTTTCAAAGTAGCAACATGCTCCCTTGAATTTCCACCGTGCAGAAATGTGGTTGTGATAGGAGTATGGTCCAAAATCAAGGAAATATGTTACTTTGAAATCCCGCTATGTACTGCAGTGTTTATGATGAAATCATGCCCCGTTTCAAAGTAGCATTTTACCCCCTTGAAATCCCACCGTGCAGGAATGTTTGTGATAGGACCATGGTCCAAAATTGAGGAAAAATGTTACTTTGAAATCCCGCTATTTACCGCAGTGTTTGTGATGAAATCATGCCCCGTTTCAAAGTAGCAATATACCTCCTTGAAATCCCACTGTATAGAAATGTGGGTGTAATAGGACTATGGTCCAAAATCAAGGAAAAATGTTACTTTGAAATCCCGCTATGTACTGCAGTGTTTATGATGAAATCATGCCCCGTTTCAAAGTAGCAACATGCCCCCTTGAAATCCCACCGTGCAGGAATGTGGTTGTAATAGGACTACAGTCCAAAATCAAGGGAATATTTTTACTTTGAAATCCCACTATTTACCGCCGTTTTTTGTGATGAAATCATTCCCCTGTTTAAAGTAGCAACATGCTTCCTTGAATTTCCAACGTGCAGAAATGTGGTTGTGATAGGACTACGGTCCAAAATCAAGGAAAGATGTTACTTTGAAATCCTGCTATTTAATGCAGTGTTTGTGATGAAATTATGCATTGTTTCAAAGTAGCAACATGCTCCCTTGAAATTACACCGTGCAGAAATGTGGTTGTGATAGGAGTATGGTCCAAAATCAAGGAAATATGTTACTTTGAAATCCCGCTATGTACTGCAGTGTTTTATGATGGAATCATGCCCCGTTTCAAAGTAGCATTTTACCCCCCTTGAAATCCCACCGTGCAGGAATGGTTTTGTGATAGGACCATGGTCCAAAATCAAGGTAAAATGTTACTTTGAAATCCCGCTATGTACTGCAGTGTTTATGATGGAATCATGCCCCGTTTCAAAGTAAGCATTATACCCCCTTGAAATCCTACCGTGCAGGAATGTGGGTGTAATAGGACTACGGTTCAAAATCATGGAAATATATTACTTTGAAATCCCGCTATGTACCGCAGTGTTTGTGACGAAATTATGTTCTGTTTCAAAGTAGCAACATGCCCTCTTGAAATTCCACTGTGCAGAAAATGTGGCTGTGATAAGACTACAGTCCAAAATCAAGAAAATTATTAATTTAAAATCCTGCGATTTATTGCAGTGTTTGTGATGAAATTATGCCCTTTATTAAAGAAAAATGCCCTTTGAAATTCTGCCTTGCACCATTTCAAGAAAGTTACATACACCACCGTTTCCAGGGTGGGGGTTCACAGGGGTTGTTGGGGTGGTGACGGGTTACCCCTTTGATATTAAGTAGAAATGAAGCGTGTAAAGAGGGTCGTGTTTACCTTCCAACAACTTTCACTCTGCCCCGCCCACTTCTTCCCATAGAGTGCCTAGCCATGATTCCTCTTTCCATGCCTTTGCATCGCACCACTCTCGGTTTTATTAAATGTTTTTTCTCTCTAGTTGTTGTTTTTCCCCCTTGTTTTAACGGGTTTAAAGTGCTCTTCAGTTATTTCGGTCCTGTTTTATCGAATTTAGATCGCTTTTCTGTTGTTGGGGTCTTGTTTTATTTGTATGTTTTTGTTATTTAAGATTAATGTCTTTAATTAAATGTTGATATTATAGTAATATTTTTAGCCTAATGTTTTCATTCTGTATATTCCTATCTCTCTCTCTCTCTCTCTCCTCTCTCTCTCTCTCTCTCTCTCTCTCTCTCTCTCTCTCTCTCTCTCTCTCTCCTCTCTCTCTCTCTCTCTCTCTCTCTCTCTCTCTCTATATATATATATATATATATATATATATATATATATATATAGATAGATAGATAGATAGATAGATAGATAGATAGATAGATAGATAGATAGATAGACATAGGTGTAGATATAGCTAGAAGATGATTAGCTTAAGTGCAATTTATTTCCAATATCTTGGTTTTTAATGAGAGAGAGAGAGAGAGAGAGAGAGAGAGAGAGAGAGAGAGAGAGAGAGAGAGAGAGAGAGAGAGAGAGAGAGAGAGAGAGAGAGGAGAGAGAGAGAGAGAGAGGTGCCTACCCGAAAGTGAAAACTGTAATTGATGGGTAGTACATATCTACATGCAAAGTGGTTTATTACTTGTAATGAGTACATTGCACGAAACAGCTCTCTCTCTCTCTCCTCTCTCTCTCTCCTCTCTCTCTCTCTCTCTCTCTCTCTCTCTCTCTCTCTCTCTCTCTCTCTCTCTCTCTCTCTCCATATGGTATATGGCTGAAATAGAAAATACAAATAACGTTTGATTTTATTATGATTACATAGTGTATATATTTATATATACTATATAGACAATAGTGTGTGTGTGTGTGTGTATATATATATATATATATATATATATATATATATATATATATATATATATATATATATATATATATATATATATATATATATATATATATATATATATATATATAACTTCCAAGTTTTATACAAAAAAAGTAAAAAATTCTTACTTTTTTGCTACTTCAGCTTTGACCATTACCGTCTTGACCTCTCCGTGACCTGGCCTTTTCATAATCGTTAAAGGTCACATTTTTTTCCCCGTTCTCTTAATGATACGTTAAACAGGTAATTTATTACGTATGAGATTGATGTTCAAAAATACATAATTTATTCATAAATTCTATTCATTTATTTTTCTGTAATTTTATAGTAATTCATTTAATTAATTCATTCATACACTTAATTCCCTAAATATGTAATTTCTTAAATTATTTATTTATCAAATATATTTATTTTTATTTATATTTTCTATTTATGTTTCATTTATCTTCTATTGGATATAAAATTGATACTCGGGAATATAATTTAATTTAATTTAATAATTTAATAAGTTACTTATTTAATAATTTAATAATTTAATAAGTTAATAATTTAATAATTTAAAAATTTAGTTTAGTAATTTAATAACTTAATAATTTAATAAGTTAATAATTTAATAATTTAAAAATTTAGTTTAGTAATTTAATAACTTAATAATTTAATAATTTAATTTTTTAATCTAATAATTTAATTTCATGAAATTAATCATATATATATTTTTTAAATTTCTCACATGCCTAATCATTTATTCATTGGTTATATATTAATCAACTTATATTTATTCATTATTTTAATATAGATAATTAATTTATAAATATATTATATTTACTCCCACTAGCTCTGTGGATTCAGATTTCAGCTCCCACCCAAGAAGTACAGTGGTCAACTTCAGAGGTGGTTCGTACAGCTTCTCTTTGATTAGAAGGAAAGGCTACTGGGGTGACATGTGGTCACAACTGCTAACTCAAAAGTCTCAAGGAGTAGTACACTGGTCGCTGTGAGAGGTCATGATGGATGGAACAGTATTTTCGCAAGCTTTTGCTCTGATAAGGGTAGTAATATTCTATCTATCTATTTATTTACCTATCTATCTATCTATCTATCTATTTATCTATCTAGCTATCTAACTTTTTATATTGAAAAAGCAATATGTATTATGAGTCTCTCTCTCTCTCTCTCTCTCTCTCTCTCTCTCTCTCTCTCTCTCTCTCTCTCTCTCTCTGCAAATTTGTACAATAATTGTATTATACTTTATTGCAATTACAAATGAATAAATACGTAACGAATACATGAATAGAAATAAAGAAATGAATGAATAAATAAGACACAAACAAGCTTAAGGAAATCACCCCATATATGGTCGGGCGGGGTGAAAGTCCATATGTGACGTCACTCGCCGAGATTCAGGTAAAATAAAAGATGGAATTAGAGTGACAGAGAAGGAACAATGACAAGCACACATACACTCACACACACACACACACACATACACATACATATATATATATATATATATATATATATATATATATATATATATATATATATATATATATATATATATATATATATATATATATATATATATATATGTATATATATGTATATATATATATATATATATATATATATATATATATATATATATATATATATATATATATATATATATATATATATATATATATATATATATATATATATATATATATATATATATATATATATATATATATAATTATCTAATTGTGCTTACGGGAAAGACCTCCATGCTTGTAACTCCCCATCTCCTGGTCGGCTCTAATTTTTGTATTTAGTATAACTGCTCCCCAAACTGTTTCTTTTTTGATGTCGGCTACCCCCACTTTTAAAGGGGAAACAGCCACGGTATATGTATGTATGTATGTAGTGCTACGAATCATACCATGTACTGAATTAGCATTAACTACCTCCTAGCTTAGAGAATTCCAATCATCAACCACCCATATCAAGCAAAGAAAAACTTTATTTCCATTTCAATACAATGGGTATTCGTCAGCCAGGGCAATCCCCAACCCCCCACTGTGGTGTCCAACCACAGCAGTTCCTGCCAGTAAAAAGCTTAAACTCTCGGTCTTGGACGGGAACCTATCTTTCGACCTCGTGAATGCGAAGCCAGCGCGTTACCACTGTACTAGCCAGCAGGCTAGGAATTTAAGAACCGTCATCATATCCTGCCTCATTCTTCTAGCTTCGAGTGGGGGTAAGTCTAAATCCCTCAGCCTCTTCTCATTTTATGTGATTACCTAATTGTGTTTACGGGAAAGAGCCCAAAGCTCGTATCTTCCCGTCTCCTGATCGGTTCCATTTTATACTTAGTGATACTTATCATACCTGTCCTTAAAACTATGGATTGAGATAGCATTAACTACTTCCTCGCTTAGCCAATTCCAATTATCAACTACTCTTACACTGAAAAAGTATTTCCTTACATCCTGCAAAGAAGTTTTCTTACGAAGCTTCAAACTATGACCTCTAGTTCTAGAGCCAGCCATATCAAAATATCGATCCCTATCCACTCTATCATAACCATGATGGAATTTAAAGACTGTCACCATATCCCCCCTTACTCTTCTAGCTTCGAGTGATGGTAAGTCTAATTCCCTCAGCCTCTCATCATAACTGAGATTGCGTATTTCTGGCACCAGTTTCGTGGCATGTCTTTGAACTTTTTCAAGCTTAGCTATGTGCTTTTTCAAGTGCGGATTCCAAAAGGGGGCTGCATATTCGAGTTTTGGCCTCACATAGGTTACATAAATATTTCTGAACATTTCCTTGTCCATGTGCCTGAAGGCTACCCTTACATTTGATAAGAATGCATATGCTGCCCTTACTATGCCATTTATATGTATTTCTGGAGACAAATCTGCCAGTATGTTTACTCCTAGATCTCTCTCATTTTCTGTCTCTTGAAGTTGTACTCCAGCCACCAAGTAGTCAAGCTTCGGCCTTCTTGCACTTGTACCCATTCTCATTACCTTACATTTTGAAGTATTGAATTTCATTAGCCACTTTTCTGACCACTCATGCAGATTATTTAGATCCTCCTGAAGTTCTCTACCATTGTTCTCATTTTTTACTTTCTTCACAATCTTTGCATCATCTGCAAACATATTCATGAATGAATTTACAGACTCTGGTAGGTCATTTACATATACAAGGAACAAAATTGGCCCTAGAACTGAACCCTGTGGAACTCCACTACTAACTCTTCTCCAATCAGACACTGAGTGTCTTACTCTAACCCTCCGTTCCCTTCCTTCTAAGTAAGTTTTTATCCATTCCAAAACATTTCCACCTATTCTAGCCATTGATTGCAGCTTCCTAATAAATCTCCCATGTGGAACAGTGTCAAACGCTTTCTGTGTGTGAGTAATATTCTTTACCTTACAAGAACAACTGATAAAATAATATACACAGATAAATTATTAGACGAATATTTAAACCAATAAACTTTCAAACAAATAGATAGATAGAGAGACAGGTAAATAGATACACAGATAGATTAGATAGAATGATAGACATGCAGAGCAACCAATAATAATTCGCACGTAGCCTTTGAAGAAATGCATGCAAGCAAATAGGCAAAAACATTGAACTTCACCGCCAATGGTAAACAGAAAACATCGAATTCTTATAAAAACACCGAACTCTACAGCCATTGATAGGTAGAAAAAACGATAATCTCCTACATAACTCAAGTTTTCCTTCTTTCATTCGTTCTAATGGTTCTATAGGTTGCTCTCCCACTGACAAAGCCGCTTGTTTTGGCTCTCATTTTTTTGCCTACTCTTCCATATGCGATTCCAGTGCACCTGTTGCTTATACTTTACCCCTCTCTAACCCTATGGCCTCCCCTCTGATTTTCACACAACGTTCATTAGGTTCTTCTCTCTCTAAAGACGAACAAGGCATACGGACCTGGTGGTATCCCTGCAAAGTTCCTTAAGGAGTTTGCAGATGAACTGGCTCCCGTACTTTCCCGTTTTTTTTTTCGCCTCATTCTCTAAACCAATATTTATTCTTCATCTTGGAAGCATGCTCTAGTTCAGCCTGTTCCTAAGAAGGGTGATCACTCTATTCCTTCTAACTATCAAGCTATCGCCCTAACCTCTTGTATCGCTAAAGTATTAAAAAATTTGCTCCATTCTCACTTCTTGAAACATCTTGAATCTAACTCGCTTATTTCCGATCAACAATATGGCTTCTGCAGGCAAGATGCACTGTTTACCTCCTCTCTTGTCTCACTCATGTATAGTCATCTTCTCTGAAGAATTATGGGGAATCCATTGTGGTCGTCCTTGATATCTCCAAGGGTTTGGACAGAGTCTGGCACAAAGATCTGTTGGCCAGATTTCTTACTTCCTGTTCTCTGATTTCCGGTTTTCCATCTGACCATGTTATATCTGTGGTTGTTGACGGCACAGCATCTAGTTCATTTCCTATTACCAGTGGTGTTCTAGAGGGCTCTGTTCTTTCACCAACTCTTTTCCTTCTCTTCATCAACAATCTTCTCTAGTCCCTATCCTCCTCTCTTCTCTACGGCTTACCCGTTGAATCTATCCTTCATTTTTTTCTGCCTTCTATGTCCAACCTTCATCTGCTACTCTGCTACTAGTAGTCAGCCTCGTATCAGTCTTTCTTAAATTCTCATTATAGATTTACACAGAGTATCTGAGTGGGACACCCATTATTTTAGTTAAATTTAATGCCTCCAAGACACAGTTTCAGGCTATCTCTTTATCTTCTTCTCCTCCATAGCCCTATTGTCTTCGAAACTAACGAATTTACACTCTTAATTCTATTTACATATTAGGAAGCCACGTAGCATCTAAGTTGTCTTGGGGGAGTCACATAATCCAAATTTCTAAATCAGCATTTAAAAAATTGGGGTTCTTTTTAATTTTCGTCTTTACTTTTCGTCTCTTAAGTTACATAAAATATATAAAGGTCTCATCCGTCCCATGTTTCAATTTTCTCTCGTTACTACTTCCATCACTGCTCTGAGGAGTTGACGAGTTGCATCCCTCCCCCACTGCCAAGACCATGTAACACTCGCCAAGTGGCCTCGTCCCACAGGTATTGTGTGGAAATTTGTAGCTCGTGGAATGGTCTGCACAGCGACGACATCTTCCCATCTACCTCCAGACGTTGAAATTCTCTTCCTCTTTCTGTCATTCCTAATTATTATGACCTATATTCCTCCAAAAAGGAAATCTATCATCATCTCAGGGCCTAATCCTGCTATACATCTAGATCTACATTACTTCTACTATTCTTTCAGCCTATCCTTTTCCTATTGTGCATCATTCTCTTATTTCTCCCTTGTCCTTAATGTTCTACTTTTCTTCATCTCAGTCTTTTCATGGTGCCAGGGTCTGTTGAGGGCAATTTTCTTTCTTGTACCGGTGTAAAAAAAAAAGTAAGCCTATTCACAGTAAAGAATAATGTTGAATGGGGGACTGGGAGGTGGAAGAGGAGATGGAGAGCGGGAAGGAAGAGTGGGGTAAAAGGAGGGGGAAGAATACGTTGATGGAAGGGAGTAAAATGGGTGTAGGGAGGGGGCACTATCGTTGATAGGAAGGGGAAGCATGAGAGAAAGGAAGGGGGAGAGGGATACGGGAATAAATGGGTGAGGTGAATAATGGAAATAGAGGAGAATGAATGGGGGGGATAAGAAATGGTAGCCATATTGGAGGAGAGGGAAAAAATGGGAGATAAGATGGAAAGAGAGTAGAAAGGGTGCAGAATGGGAGATAGGGAGGGGGGAGAGGGGGAAGAATAGGAGACAGGCGGGAGTAAGTAGGGAAAGAAGAGGACACAGGGATAGGAGAGGGGAAGAATGGGAGGCAGGGAGAGGGAGATGGGGGTAAGGAGGGAAAGGTGGGGCTTATAGACGTAATAGATAGCTATAAGGACGGGAGGGGGAGAGGGTTAGGGGAGTGTCAAACTAGAAAGTGTTTAGCCTGTTTATAGAATGTGTGATTAATATAGATATAAATAGCTCTCTCTATCTCTCTCTCTCTCTCTCTCTCTCTCTCTCTCTCTCTCTCTCTATATATATATATATATATATATATATATATATATATATATATATATATATATATATATATATATATATATATATATATATATATATATATATATATATATATATATAGATAGATAGATAGATAGATAGATAGATAGATAGATATATACATACATACATACATACATACATACATACATACACTGTTCCACATGGGAGACTTATTAGGAAGCTGCAAACAATGGCTAGAATAGGTGGAAATGTCTTGGAATGGATAAAAACTTACTTAGAAGGAAGGGAACAGAGGGTTAGAGTAAGACACTCAGTGTCTGAATGGAGAAGAGTTAGTAGTGGAGTTACACAGGGATCAGTTTTAGGGCCACTTTTTTTCCTTGTATATGTAAATGACCTACCAGAGTCTGTAAATTCATTTATGAAATTGTTTGCAGATGATGCAAAGATTGTGAAGAAAGTAAAAAACGAGAACAATGGTAGAGAACTTCAGGAGGATCTAAATAATCTGCATGAGTGGTCAGAAAAGTGGCTAATGAAATTCAGTACTTCAAAATGTAAGGTAATGAGAATGGGTACAAGTGCAAGAAGGCCCAAGCTTGACTACTCGGTGGCTGGAGTACAACTTCAAGAGACAAAATGAGAGAGATCTAGGAGTAAACATACTAGCAGATTTGTCTCCAGAAATACATAAAAATGGTATAGTAAGGGCAGCATATGCCTTCTCATCAAATGTAAGGGTAACCTTCAGGCACATGGACAAGGAAATGTTCAGAAATATTATGTAACCTATGTGAAGCCAAAACTCGAATATGCAGCCCCCTTTTTGGAATCCTCACTTGAAAAAGCACATAGTAAGCTTGAAAAAGTTCAAAGACATGCTACGAAACTGGTGCCAGAAATGCGCAATCTTAGTTATGATAAGAGGCTGAGGGAATTAGACTTACCATCACTCGAAGCTAGAAGATTGAGGGGGGATATGGTGACAGTCTTTAAATTCCTTCATGGTTATGATAGAGTGGTTAGGGATCGATATTTTGATATGGCTGGCTCTAGAACTAGAGGGCATAGTTTGAAGCTTTGTAAGAAAACTTCTTTGCAGGATGTAAGGAAATACTTTTTCTGTGTAAGAGTAGTTGATAATTGGAATTGGCTAAGCGAGGAGGTAGTTAATGCTATCTCAATCAATAGTTTTAAGGACAGGTATGATAAGTATCACTAAGTAGAAAATGGTAAGCACAATTAGGTAATCACATACTTTTTTCTATGAGTGTGACACCGGAACAGGCATGAAAAGTGCCCTTATTAATAAAGGCCTTGGCACGAAGAAAACATTAAGACGAAAGAAAAGAAAAAGGTTACGGACAAGGCAAATATGTGGTACTGATACAAAATAGGAAATGAACAGGCTGGAAGAATAGTCGAAGTACTGAGGACCTAGAGATATGGCAGGATTAGGCCCTGAGATGACGGTAGATCCGTTTTTTGAAGAAAGATTGGCTATAAGAATTAGGAAAGACGAGGAGGAAGAGAGTTCCAGAGTTTGGAGGTAGATGGGAAGAAGCAGTCGCTGCACCGACCAGTCTGCTAGCTACAAATCTCCACACAGTACCTGTGAGACAAGGCAGCTTGCGAGTGTTACGCGGTCTCGGCAGTAGTGGAGGGATGCAACTCGCCAACTCATCAGAGCAGCGATGGAAGATGTAGTGATAAAAACGAGGAAGGGATGATACTTTACAGTGATCAGAAAGAGAATCCAGATTAAAAGTAAGAGAAGGTCATTAATGAGTCTGACTGCCTTAGATTCAACCCTATCAAGGAGATAAGTATATGAAGAAGCACCCCAGATGTGTGAGCAGTATTCTAAGTATGGACGGATAAGACCCTCATAGATTTTAAGTAACTGCTAAGAGGAAAAGTAATGACGGAAACGAAATAGAACCCCCAGTTTATTGGACGCAGACTTGGAAATTTGGAATATGTGATTTCTCCAAGACAAGTTAGAGGCTATTTGGATTCCTAATATAGTATTGGAAGTAAGGGGATGATTTTCGTTAGTTTCGAAGACAATAGGGTTATTAGGAGGAGAAGAGAATAAAGAGATAGCTTGAATCTGTGTCTTGGAGGCTTTAAATTTAACTAAACTTTGGGTGCCCCACTCAGATACCCTTTGCAAATCGGAGTTGAGAGTTACGAGACTGATTTCGAGTAACAGATGAAAATTGTAAAGAAAAGGTATAGAAAGAATGAAGGGTAGAATCACTGGCAAAGGCGTGAAGGAGAGAAGAAGATGGGGACTGAAGAAGATCGTTGATAGAGAGAAGGAACAGAGTAGGTGAAAGAACAGAGCCCTGTGAAACACCACTGGTAACAGGGAAAGGGCTAGATGTTGCACCATCAACAACCACAGATATACAATGGTCAGAAAGAAAGCTGGAAATCAGAGAACAGAGAGAAGAGGTAAAGCCATAAGCAGGGAGTTTGGCCAACAGAGCCTCGTGCCAGATTCTGTTAAGTGCCTTAGATATATCAAGGACAACAATGAAATATTCCCTATAGTTCCTCAGAGAAGATGACCATACATGAGCAAGATAGGACAGGAGGTCACCAGTTGATCTTGCCTTTCGGAAGCTGTACTGGTGATCGAAAATAAGTGAGTTAAATTCAAGACGTTTCAAAAAGTGAGAACTAAGTAGTTTCGAAAACTTTAGCGATGGATGAGGTTAGGGTAATAGGTCGGTAGTTTAAAGGAATAGAGTGGTCACCCTTCTTAGGAACAGGTTGCACTAGAATATGCTTCCAAGATGAAGGATAGATACTGATTGAGAGAATGAGGTGAAACAGAGGGCAAAGAACGGGAACCAGATTATCTTCAAACTCCTTAAGGAGCTATGCAGGGATACCATTACGACCAGATGCTTTGTTCGTCTTCAGTGAGCAAAGAATCTTATGAACTTTCCATGAAGAAAGGATAAGGGAGGGCATACAATTAGAGAGGGGCAAAGAATGAGGGAAAAGTGCACTGGAATCATTTATGGCAGAAAAAATAGAGCCAAAGAGAGTGGCTTTGTCAGTGAGAGAGTAAGGTATAGAACTATTGGAACGAATGAGAGGGGGAAGCTTGACTTACCGAAGTTTTTGGAGATGTTTTTGGTTACGGACTAGAAGCATTTATCAGTGGGAGAGGAGTTAAGGTCATCAGTTTTCCTTCTTATATAGGAACCTTTAGACCTTCGAATCTGAGCAGTACAGTGATTCCTAGCTGAAATAAAAGCAGAGTGAGTTAAATCAGAAGGAGAGGCTTGGTACAACCAGTGTGCCTGATTTCTGGCCTGAATAGCCATGGAGCAGGCACGATCAAACCAAGGATTAGGGGAAGAAAAAGTTTTTATAGAGGAGGAGATGAATGCCTCCATTCCCAAGGTTATGATCTTGGCAACATTTAGGGCTACCTGATCGGGGTTGCGGGACCGAAAGCAGTAGTCATCCTCATGGGAAGTCAAAGAGGAAATTACGCTAATCTTCACTTTGGGTACGCTCAAAGTGCCAAAGGCGGCGCTGAGTAGGAGGAATTGATGGAGGGGGAGTGAAAATGGAAGAGATTGAGATCAAAGAGTGGTCAGATTTACCAAGAGGGGAAAGCACAGAATATGAGTAGTTTGAAGGATTAGAAGTAGGAAATAAGTCAAGAGTGTTGGCTGTATGTTCGTGTCGATCAGGAACACGAGTAGGATGTTTGATAATCTGCTCCAGATCATGAGTAATAGAGAAAGCAAGGGCCTCACTTCCTCCCACATCAGTGTGAGAAGAATTAAGCCACTCACTGTGGTGTACATTGAAGTCTCCCAATATAGAGAACTTCAGCATGTGGGTGAGAAGATAGCGAGGACTCATGGCAAGAGGACAGTTATTCAAAGAAAGACACAAAGTCAGTGGAGTTTGGAGAGAAGTAGCAGAAGCAAATGAATATAGTGATAGTGGAGAGATAGATTTTCAGCCAGAGAACATCAAAGTCATGAGATTCAAGGTCCATGCGCCTTGCAATAGGAGTGTTAGTGTTGCAGTAGGCACAGACCCCACCTTTGGAACAGAAACGAGTATACAACTTATTGTGAGAGATATGAGTTGGGTCATTGGAAGTATGGCTAGACAGCTGGGTTTCAGAGAGGTGGAAGAGGTTAGGGAGGGATGTGCCCAAATGATGTTCAGAGTTCAGACCACAAATGTTAGGAAAGTGAAGAGTGAAAGAAGCATATCTATCAGGAGGTGCAAGGTTAAGGGGAGAACCATTACAATCACCAGTCTGTCTACCCTCACGCCAATAGTGAAGTCAACAAGATTCCTGGAGATTCTTAGCACCCCTCTATGCCGGTTACTGAGGGCCATAAGCTTTGAACCTTCCATAAGAGAAGCAAAAAATGAGGAAAAAGAGAGCAAAAAGAATGAGGAGTGTTATGACCTGTCAAATGTAATAAGATAGTAAGAGATGAGTAATGAATACACCAGAATATTCGGTGTAGATGTAGGCATCAGGAAAGAACCGCGCCTGAAGGAAGACTTAGGCTGGAGCTGTCTAGACTAGTCCTGGTAGAATCCGTAGTACCTCCAGTCGTAGTATTTCAATGGGCAGCCTACTAATTATAATCGCATACATACATTCGCACGTACATAACAAGATAGATATATATCGACAAAAGGCTAACCAGATAAATGGAGAGATTAGTAGATGAATACATAGCTCTACAGATATATACATACATGCATATACAGAATGATATACAAACAAATGACTCAACATATAAATAACTATAGGAACTGAGCCTGTCAACTGAGAATAGACAGACGAAAGAGACAGACAAGGTGACAGAATGAGGAAGACAATAGCATATACGCAAACACACACATGCGCATACATACAGAGATTATGGAAAGAGTAAAAGACGAAAATAATAATAAAAACTTCAAAGAAGATCTATTTAGTCTCTGTTAAGAAAGGCTGAAGGAGTTAGAATTGCCACCACTTGAAGCTAGGAAAAAGGGAGGATATGGTTACGATTTTCTAAGTGGTCTACAGCTTGAGATAATCGTTAAAAGCTTCCTAAGAAAGCTTCATTGCGTGATGTACTGAGGTACTCTTTGTAGTGTGAGAATAGCTGATAATTGGAATGCGCTAATTGAGGAATCAGCATATGCTAAATGCAGTCATAGCTTTATGGACAGATATGATGTGTTAGTGAGTACAAATGAAACCGACCAAGACACGGGGAGTTGCGAGCATAGGGCTCTTTCCTGTGTGCACAACTAGGTAAATTCAAGTTAGGTAAATGCACACACACACACACGCACACACATTCAAAATAACCGAACAGGAGACGGGGAATTACGTGCATAAAACTCTCTCCTCTAAACAAGTGAATTAAAATTAGGTAAGTACACACATATGCACATACATTATGACCCTAAACTTATTAATATAATGGTGGCATTTTTTTTTAGCTTTTGTTCTTTGTTAATTTTAATATTGTCACATGTTTTGTAGTTCGGAAACTACAGATTAAAAAGTGAATGTATGTATGTATGTATGTATGTATACCTAGCTGTCTATTTATCTATTTATTTTTATATTGATCCAACTCTCTCTCTCTCTCTCTCTCTCTCTCTCTCTCTCTCTCTCTCTCTCTCTCTCTCTCTCTCTCTCTCTCTCTCTCTCTCTCACACACACACACACGCACACATATACATGCACATATACACACGCACACACACACACACGTTCACACACATGCCCTCTGGGAAGACAAACATTATATTATGTATGCTTATTAGTGACGTGTTTTGTGAAGAATACAAATATTTTCTAAACTGCATCTTTCAATAATTACATTTGAGAGAGAGAGAGAGAGAGAGAGAGAGAGAGAGAGAGAGAGAGGAGAGAGAGAGAGAGAGAGAGAGAGAGAGAGAGAGAGAGAGAGAGAGAGAGAGAGAGAGAGAGAGAGACTTGTTTGGATTCTTATGGGAAAATGAAAGTGTAAAAGCAGAGAGAGAGAGAGAGAGAGAGAGAGAGAGAGAGAGAGAGAGAGAGAGAGAGAGAGAGAGAGAGAGAGAGAGAGAGAGAGAGAGAGAGAGAGAGAGAGGTTATTTAAATTTGCAAGGTAAAAGGAAATTTAAATAATTTTTCATCATTAGTAATTAAATTAAGAATAATAATTATTAAAGTTTTTTTAAATTGTTAATATACTTTATTTTTATCATAGATTAGAATGCATGTTTTTATTATTAGTATTTAAATTCAAAATTGTAATAATAAAAATATGTGATTTTTTTATTTATTTTATCATAGGCTAGAATAAAGATTTTATCAATAATTACGTAATTATTTAGTAATTAACCAAATGGTATTAACCTAATGGTATTTACCTAATTATGCTCACGGAAAGGAGTCCTTAAAACTGAGTGCATTTAGCATTTACTGTTTCCTCACCTAACGAATTCCAGTTATCTATTTTTGCACCAAAAAAGTACTTCCTTACATATTGTAAAAATATTTAACCTATGACTCCTAGTTCTAAAGCTAGAGGTCAAATAAAAACCAAGAAGGAATTTAAAAACCGTCACCGTATCCCCCCTCCTCCCTGTAGCTTTAGGTGATTCTAACCACTGTGCTAACGCGATACTTACTACCTACTTTACTTCTTACCCCCACTTTAATTGAAAGTTATTATTGACATATTCATTAATAATAAAAATAAAAAAAAATAGTTATAATAATGTCAAGTCGTCATTTTGTGACTCCGTTAACAACATGTTGACAAACAACATTGACTTGTGAATTTAGCTATGTGATATTTGTCTCATTTAACGACATTTTGTGCAGTTTTAGAACAAAAATTTGTATTAGAAGCTGCGAAATCTTTATTTACGAAAATATGAGGCATGAAAATATAAAAGCGTGGCGGAATGGTGGCCGAAAGTAAGTAAGCAAATGCGATTTCGTCATAATTCCCATTCGAAAGGGGTGGACGCAGACATGTTTGAGCTTGGGGATCAAGGCTTGATACCCTTCCTAATGCCCCGCAGTAGAATCGAACTCCTCTTAGTAGCTTCCCGACTCGCGTGCTGGCAGTGGTTGAATGATTACGAATGGTAGTTTGACATGGTAAAAAATTATTAATTTCGAATATAACTATTTAATTTTTCGGTAAAATTTTGGCAAAAGTGTGATAAAAAAAACAAATATATAGTAAATATGAAAAATATTAAACTTTTTCATACTTCGATTTGTGTAGACTAACACAATCTACTTAACAATAACCAACCTAACCTACTTACCCTAAACCTAATGTACCCAAAACTTTACCTATCTCTCAAACCAACTAACCTTAATCAGTCCAACTTAACCTATCCTACACTAATCAGCCAAAGCTAACCCACCTTAAATGTAAGTAGTCTAAGCAAACTTATCCTTCAAAAGTGAACTTACCCTAACCTGCCTTTCACTATCAGCCTAACCTAACCTAATCTACATAAAGCAACCTAACCTACTCTACACTTAACCTACAATACACTAATTAACCAAACCCAACATATCCCACACTAACCTAACATACCCTAAGCCTAACCAACTTAACCCTATTGTACATGTAACCAACCCATCTTGCCCTAAATTTAACTTATTTAACCTAAACTAACCTACCCTAAACCTCAACAAGTGAATGGAAAACCAATAACTGATATTACAGCTAAAACAACAAAAAAATCAACCATATAAATTATCAACTCCTTTCTTAATGAATGATTAACTAACCTATACTAATATTATGATATTTCATGAGTTTTCTGAACTAGAAGTGTGACGTTACATATTTAACAAAAATATTTTAATTCTAGGTATACAGTAGTTAGATGTTTGTGTCATGATTAAGAGAAACTCATAAACTTCTGACACAGCAAATTTTCCTTTTGGGTGTTGGGACTTTAACAGATATCATACTATGCTCACAGTTAGATGTTGGAAATCATCTTTGTCCGTGGTAAAGTAACAATTGCATAGTGTATGCAAGGAATATAGAAAAGTTGGTTAGGTAAGCTTATGCCAGTTATTTCAAGGTAATTTTGGTATTTTTTGAGCTATGGGTGTTAGTTCGGAAATAGAGATTCTTTCACTTCGACATGCCTCTTTCCTCCCCAGTCGAATGGGGACCTATTGTGACACATGAAATAGTGCATTATCACTTAGTGACAATTGAAGAGATTTTCCAGGTAATATGTGGTCATCAGTGCCATTTGATGCTAAAAATGGCAAGAGATGGTAACTTAAGTGTTTAGATGTTCAGGGTTAGTCTATCAAAAACCCTACTGTTTAGGGGCTCTAACTTGAACTTAATTGTAATTAGGTCAGTCATAATCTTTGCATAATGAGTTCAAACCTTATGGTGTAATGAGTTGTATAAAGTAGGCCCTCATAATACGCAGTTTTAAGTTGTGTGGTTTTCAGCATAAGGAGTAGGTGAATATTAAAAGATAATCAGGAATTTTCCCTTAAAAATGCCTACAACAACTACTGTACTGTACTGATTTTATAGAGAGTTAAATTGTATTATGTAATGTTTATGTACAGTACCATAAATTAGGCAAGATTCAAAATGTACGGGAAGCTAGGAAAAGGTTACATGCAAAGTACACTGCTACTTTCATATGAAGGTCTTGAACATACGCAAGTCTTAAATAATGCTGCACATCAGGGAACCAAATTACCACATAGGATGAGGCATCAATGTATATTGCAATATCCCTAAAAACTCTGAGGGACAGAGGTAATCAAACCAAAGTTGTGTCGCTTTAAGGGAGTAGTGAGTGATGTGTAGGTATCCAACAATGATTGGAATCAGAATGATAATAGTAATAACACTTTGTAGAGCCTTGACCATTTCTGTAAATGCTGTTTGATAGCATTAAGTTGGCTCATGGCATCAACCGCCCATTGCGACACTACAGCTGAAGGTTTTTTGAACTTAAATAGGTCTGTCCAGGACAGTTCGATGTTAAGTCTTCCTTCAGTTACGGTTCTTTTTCTATGCCCACAGCTACACTGAATATTCTTGGATATTCATTACAAATCTTTTTATTATCCCTTCACATCTGACAAGTCATAACAGTCTCCATCTCTGTTTCTCTTTACTGTATGTATTCTTCGTGCCCAGGCCCGATAAGGGCTGTTTTATTTTATTTTATTTTTTTGGCCCTTCCTGTTGTCACAATCATAAAAAATAAAAGTATAAATTTCTGATTAAGAAAGTAGAAATTTCTTAACAGTGATAAAATTATGCGCTATGCTTACATTTGTTATAAATATTAATGTATGCCTTAAACTTTGGTGTTTGGTATGACTAATGTATAAATATGGCAAACTTTGACTCTTATATAAAATAAGTAAGCATTGTTCTACTTTAAGCAGCTTAAAAGGTCAGTTGAAGGTACTTTGTTTATCTGTGAGCAACTATTTTGTGTGAGGACAATTTATGCTTTTTATATAATATCCTATTGTAAGATTAGCGTAAATATTTTTCGTAGGAAATTGTAGTCTAGGGATGAAAAAGGCATACCCATGTAATACTGTATTGGGGAATATTTTTTATAGTACAGTATTATTATTATTATTATTATTATTTTGTAATTAGGAGGATTTTATTATGCATGTGACATTGACAGGCAAAGAACACTGCTTTCATAGGGCCCAGACACCAAAAAAACAAACATTAGTAAAAAACAGCAGCTCAGTAACAAGGTAGAAATAAGATAATAATAAACAATAAAAAAGACAGCCTGAAAGAACAGTCCAAATAATGTGGACCTAAAATAGTGATGAGATAGAAAGCAAAGAGAACAGGCATGGGGAATGTTGTGACTTGTCATATGTGGAGGGATGGCCTACTAAGAGATGTGCAACAAGTAATCCAGAATATTCAGTGTAGATGTAAACAAAGGAAAAGAACCGTAACTGAAGGAAAACTTAATATGGAGCTGTCCTGCTCAGTTCTATTGCTTCCAAATGGTCTTCAGCTGTAGTATTGCTATAGGCAGTTGATGATTAGGTTATAATATGTTATTATTACTGGATGGCCTAAATACACTGATATTAATGATACTGGTAAGTATCAATGATATTTATGCCTATATTGGACAGATTAAATGCACCTAGGGCAGATTATGTGAGGTACTTAACATTTTATGGTCTTGTTTAATTGGGATGTAGGTACAGTCAGGGTATAATAGCCTTAGTTAGAATTTGGATATTATTTTGGCCAAGTTAGGCTAAGTACAGCTAGGGTAGATAAGTGTAAGCTTACTTTTGTAAACTTGATTTGAATCTGATTAGGCTTATGTTTTTTTTAAAGACTAATATACTGTATTTGGGCTAATAATAAACTATGTTACATGTAGTGTAATGTATGTGTATACAGTATTTATTTTTTTTTTATGCTTGGAGTTAGGGATAAATATCAATTCCATTCGTTTTCATATAGCCTACACTGTATACTTCGAGCTTACTATGCGTCTTTAATAATTTGCTCTCTATTACTAAATAAACAACTTATTGAAGAGGCATAGGTGAACTGGCTATGATGAAGCTGTACTGTCTCAAACTCTTTTTTTAAATTGTTTTATATACATATATAATGGGTATACATATATAATTTTGCAATAGCTATAAATCAGTGATGTGATTTTTAGTAAGGCTGTAACTTTTTTCAAACTGGCTGACAAAATTTTTGGCTGTTCATAGGAGTTATGTAAGAGTTCTCAAGAGTAAAACAAGTCAGAAGAATGAGTAACACATCTCTTAAGACTAACAAGGAGTAGGAGATAAAGTAAGTGTTCTCATTTAGCAATTATAGAGCAGGAGATAAAAGAGATGATCCTGTAAGAGTTGCAAAGGAGTGATTAATGTGATCAATGCAGAAGGCCAAATTGTTGTATAGGACCAACATACTGTATTCTTTATCATTTTACAAGCTATTGTGAAAATACATCACATATACCTCTATAGGGTCAAAGATGGATTTATTTTGGGATGTGTGTATAAACTAATATACTGTACTGTATTCTTTATCAGCTTTTTTTTTTATGAGTGTGACACCGGGACAGGCAGTAACTGCCCTCATCAATAAAGGCCCGGACACGAGAAAATACCAAGACGAAGGAAAAGAAAAAGGTTAAGGACAAGACAGAGATGAGGTAATGTTACAAAAAGCTTACAGGTTTTTGTGAAAATACAGTATAGATTCATCTGTAGGATATAAAATAGATAAATATATGAAGGTTGATAAACTTGAGCAGGAAACCAATAAATTTTCAGACTTACAATACCAACAATTATTAACCAAATTTAGTAGATTCAAATCCTGTGTTTTGTAGTAGCTAGTCTTGCTTCTTCTCGAAGGCCTGATTTCTTAAACTGTAAACCTAGGATACCATATTGTTAGTTAGCTAGACACGCACAAATGGATTTCATAGCCGCATCTGGCGCAGTCCTGTGTATGGCTAGGATCCCGTACAGGATCCTAGCCATACACAGAACCGCATCAGATACGTTTATGAAATCCGTTTGTGTGTCTAGCTAACTAACACTATGGTATCCTAGGTTTACACTGTTTAAGAAATCGGGCCTAAGCATAAACTCTTTGAAACCAATGAAAAAACTTTATTTTCTATTTGTAAAAGTTATAAATACTGTATTTATACCGTCTCTTCGCTTTCTGGCATATCATAATTGTCGACTATCAGGGTGCAACAAGGAGATTGGAAGACCTTCTTTGTATCCTCTTCCCTCATTAATGTATGGATCATGAAAGAGTTTTGGTGGGAAATTTCCAAAAGCGATCTTGTGGGCTTGTCCCTTGATTCAGACCCTCCCCTCTCAAGGGGGATTGTGGCCTTGTCTGTATACAGATAGGCCATTATTATTATTATTATTATTATTATTATTATTATTATTATTATTATTATTATTATTATTATTATTATTATTATTATAAGAGACATGGTGGTATAGTGGTCTTTGAAAGGTGACAGACTCAAGATTGTGTCCACTGCGGGTCATTAAGAAGAGTATCCACCCTTAATTCCACAGCTCAAATAAGTCTCTGTCCACCCCCATAATTGGGATTAAGAATGACACTTAAAGTGTAATCTAACAAAAAAACACTATTATTTATATTATTATTATTATTATTATTATTATTATTATTATTAATATTATTATTATTATTATTATTATTATTATTATTATTATTATTTTTATTATTATTATTATTGATGCTAAAGCGGTAGCATTGGCGACTTTGAGGGGCTAGGCCGAGGTTAGTTGGAGCATGTACTCAGGGTAACAATCACACTCGCTAAAACCAAATTCCTTCGCAAGAAGGCATCGTCATACCCCTCGGTAGAAGAGGGAGTCCGTGACGTAAAACTGATCGCATCGATGTTAATGTTATTATTATTCCACTAGTATTCTTAACTCTGAGAAGACCTTATCAGCAAATAGCAGCTTTCAGATCCTCCACTAGGTTAAATTATGTGAGCGGCAGGTATATAGGGGTCATCGCTAACATTTCATCATCCTTGCTGGTTGATGATACCTTCATTTCCTATAGCTTAGGGACCTGCACCACATCCCTCAAGAGAAATCTACAGTTGGGTATGAGAGTTATGAGGTGTAATTATAGCTTGCAAGGTGTCATCTCGGGCTCGGCATTAGACCCCTATTGGAACCACATTAGATCTGTAATTTCAGCGGCAACAATTTATTTCACTTTTGTCTCTGTTGAAAGATCTCTCTATGGAGGGGTGTAATTACCTAATTGTGCTTACGGGAAAGAGCCCCCTATTTGTGTGTGTGTGTGTGTGTGTGTGTGATGTGTATGTGTGGTGTGTGTGTGTTTGTGTGATTTCAGCTATTGAGTTCTAAGAGTAGAGGATAGTCTACATGTGTTTTTATGCATTAATATGCTTATTTTGGGGGCTGCGGTAGCTCAGTGGTAGATCGCGTAGTTGGGGAATAAAAAGTCTGATATTTGTGCTCTCTATCCCCACATTTGGAACAGAAACGAGTATACAAGTTATGGTGAGAGATATGAGTTGGGTCATTGGAAGTATGGCTAGACAGTTGAGTTTCAGAGCGGTGGAGGAGGTTAGGGAGGGATGTACCCAAATGTTGTTCAGAGTTCAGACCACAAATGTTAGAAAAGTGAAGAGTGAAAGAAGCATATCTAGCAGGAGGTGCAAGGTTAAGGGGAAACCATTACAGTCACCAAGTGTGTCTACCCTCACGCCAATAGTGAAGTCAACAAGATCCCTGGAGATTCTTAGCACCCCTCTATGCCGGGTACTGGGGGCCATAAGCTTTGAACCTTCCATAAGAGAAGCAAAAAATGAGGAAAAAGAGAGCAAAAAGAATGGGGAGTGTTATGACCTGTCAAATGTAATAAGATAGTAAGAGATGAGTAATGAATACACCAGAATATTCGGTGTAGATGTAGGCATCAGGAAAGAACCGTGCCTGAAGGAAGACTTAGCCTGGAGCTGTCTAGACTAGTCCTGGTAGAATCCGTAGTACCTTCAGTCGTAGTATTTCAATAGGCGGCTGGTGTCATGGGCAACCTACTAATCATAATCACATACATACATTCGCACGTACATAAATAGATTTATATATCGACAAAAGGCTAACCAGATAAATGGAGAGATTAGTAGATGGATACATAGCTATACAGTACGATTTTCTAAGTGGTCTACAGCTTGAGATAATCGTTAAAAGCTTCCTAAGAAAGCTTCATTGCATGATGTAATGAGGTACTTTTTTTTTTTTTAGTGTGAGAATAGCTGATAATTGGAATGCACTAAGTGAGGAAACAGTATATGCTAAATGCAGTCATAGTTTTATGGACAGATATGATAAGTGTTAGTGAGTACAAATGAAAACGATCAAGAGACGGGGAGTTGCGAGCATAGGGCTCTTTTCTGTGAGCACAACTAGGTAAATACAATTTACGTAAATACACACACACGAGGAGGTAGTTAATGCTATCTCCATCCTTAGTTTTAAGGACAGGTATGATAAGTATCACGAAGTACAAAATGGAACCGATCAGGAGACGGGAAGATACGAGCTTTGGTATCTTTCCCGTAAACACAATTAGGTAATTACACACACACACTCATCCGAAACTAACCGAACAGGAGACGGGGAATTACGTGTATAAAACTCTCTCCTCAAAACACAGGTAAATTAAAATTAGGTAAGTACACACACAATCACACATATGCACATACATTATGACCATAAACGTATTAGTGTAATGGTGGTATTTTTTTTTTAGCTTTTGTTCTTCGCTAATTTAAATACTGCCAAATGTTTTGTATTTCGGAAACTACAGATTTAAAAGTGTATGTATGTATGCATCTATGTATGTATGTATACCTAGCTGTCTATTTATCTATTTATTTATATAATGATCCAACTCTCTCTCTCTCTCTCTCTCTCTCTCTCTCTCTCTCTCTCTCTCTCTCTCTCTCTCTCTCTCTCTCTCTCTCTCTCTCTCTCTCTCTCTCTCTCACACACACACACACACATATATATACATATACATACACACACACACACACACACACGTTCACACACATGCCCTCTGGGAAGACAAACATTATATTATGTATGCTTATTAGTGACGTGTTTTGTGAAGAATACAAATATTTTCTAAACTGCATCTTTCAATAATTACATTGAGAGAGAGAGAGAGAGAGAGAGAGAGAGAGAGAGAGAGAGAGAGAGAGAGAGAGAGAGAGAGAGAGAGAGAGAGAGAGAGAGAGAGAGAGAGAGAGACTTGTTTGGATTCTTATGGGAAAATGAAAGTGTAAAAGCAGAGAGAGAGAGAGAGAGAGAGAGAGAGAGAGAGAGAGAGAGAGAGAGAAGAGAGAGAGAGAGAGAGAGGTTATTTAAATTTGCATGGTAAAAGGAAATTTAAATAATTTTTCATCATTAATAATTAAATTAAGAATAATAATTAGCAAAGTTTTTTAATTGTTAATAGACTTTATTTTTATCATAGATTAGAATACATGTTTTTATTATTAGTATTTAAATTCAAAATTGTAATAATAAAAATATGTGATTTTTTTATTTATTTTATCATAGGCTAGAATAAAGATTTTATCAATAATTACGTAATTATTTAGTAATTAACCAAATGGTATTAACCTAATGGTATTTACCTAATTATGCTCACGGAAAGGAGTCCTTAAAACTGAGTGCATTTAGCATTTACTGTTTCCTCACCTAACGAATTCCAGTTATCTATTTTTGCACCAAAAAAGTACTTCCTTACATATTGTAAAAATATTTAACCTATGACCTCTAGTTCTAAAGCTAGAGGTCAAATCAAAACCAAGAAGAAATTTAAAAACCGTCACCGTATCCCCTCTCCCCCCTGTAGCTTTAGGTGATTCTAACCACTGTGCTAACGCGATACTCCCTAATTTCTAAATTGAAAGTTATTATTGACATAATAATTAATTATAAAAAAAATGGTTATAATAATGTCAACTTGTCATTTTGTGACTCCGTTAACAACATGTTGACAACAACATTGACTTGTGAATTTAGCTTTGCGATATTTGTCTCATTTAACGACATTTTGTGCAGTTTTAGAACAAAAATTTGTATCAGAAGCTGCGAAATTTCATTTACGAAAATATGAAGCATGAAATATAGAAGCGTGGCGGAATGGTGACCGAAAGTAAGTAAGCAAATGCGATTTTGTCATAATTCCCATTCGAAAGGGGTGGACGCAGACATGTTTGAGCTTGGGGATCAAGGCTTGATACCTTTCCTAATGCCCCGCAGTAGAATCGAACTCCTCTTAGTAGCTTCCCGACTCGCGTGCTGGCAGTGGTTGAATGATTACGAATGGTAGTTTGACATGGTAAAAAATTATTAATTTCGAATATAATTTTTTAATATTTCGGTAAAATTCTGTCAAAAGTGTGATACGAAACCAAATATATAGTAAATATGATAAGTATTAAACTTTTCACACCTCGATTTGTGTAAACTAACCCAATCTACTTAACAATAACCAACCTAACTTATCTCTCCTGAACCTAACCTACTTATCCTAAACCTAACCTACCCAAAACTTTACCTATCTTTCACAAACCAACTTACCCTAATCAGTCCAACTTAACCTATCCTACACTAATCAACCAAAGCTAACCCACCTTAAATGTAAGTAGTCTAATCAAACTTATCCTTCAAAAGTGAACTTACCCTAACCTGCCTTTCACTATCAGCCTAACCTAACCTAATCTACATAAAGCAACCTAACCTACTCTACACTTAACCTACAATACACTAATTAACCAAACCCAACATATCCCACACTAACCTAACATACCCTAAGCCTAACCAACTTAACCCTATTGTACATGTAACCAACCCATCTTGCCCTAAATTTAACTTATTTAACCTAAACTAACCTACCCTAAACCTCAACAAGTGAATGGAAAACCAATAACTGATATTACAGCTAAAACAACAAAAAAATCAACCATATAAATTATCAACTCCTTTCTTAATGAATGATTAACTAACCTATACTAATATTATGATATTTCATGAGTTTTCTGAACTAGAAGTGTGACGTTACATATTTAACAAAAATATTTTAATTCTAGGTATACAGTAGTTAGATGTTTGTGTCATGATTAAGAGAAACTCATAAACTTCTGACACAGCAAATTTTCCTTTTGGGTGTTGGGACTTTAACAGATATCATACTATGCTCACAGTTAGATGTTGGAAATCATCTTTGTCCGTGGTAAAGTAACAATTGCATAGTGTATGCAAGGAATATAGAAAAGTTGGTTAGGTAAGCTTATGCCAGTTATTTCAAGGTAATTTTGGTATTTTTTGAGCTATGGGTGTTAGTTCGGAAATAGAGATTCTTTCACTTCGACATGCCTCTTTCCTCCCCAGTCGAATGGGGACCTATTGTGACACATGAAATAGTGCATTATCACTTAGTGACAATTGAAGAGATTTTCCAGGTAATATGTGGTCATCAGTGCCATTTGATGCTAAAAATGGCAAGAGATGGTAACTTAAGTGTTTAGATGTTCAGGGTTAGTCTATCAAAAACCCTACTGTTTAGGGGCTCTAACTTGAACTTAATTGTAATTAGGTCAGTCATAGTCTTTGCATAATGAGTTCAAACCTTATGGTGTAATGAGTTGTATAAAGTAGGCCCTCATAATACGCAGTTTTAAGTTGTGTGGTTTTCAGTATAAGGAGTAGGTGAATATTAAAAGATTATCAGGAATTTTCCCTTAAAAATGCCTACAACAGCTACTGTACTGTACTGATTTTATAGAGAGTTAAATTGTATTATGTAATGTTTATGTACAGTACCATAAATTAGGCAAGATTCAAAATGTACGGGAAGCTAGGAAAAGGTTACATGCAAAGTACACTGCTACTTTCATATGAAGGTCTTGATCATACGCAAGTCTTAAATAATGCTGCACATCATGGAACCAAATTACCACATAGGATGAGGCATCAATGTATATTGCAATATCCCTAAAAACTCTGAGGGACAGAGGTAATCAAACCAAAGTTGTGTCGCTTTAAGGGAGTAGTGAGTGATGTGTAGGTATCCAACAACGATTGGAATCAGAATGATAATAGTAATAACACTTTGTAGAGCCTTGACCATTTCTGTAAATGCTGTTTGATAGCATTAAGTTGGCTCATGGCATTAACCGACCATTGCGACACTACAGCTGAAGGTTTTTTGAACTTAAATAGGTCTGTCCAGGACAGTTCGATGTTAAGTCTTCCTTCAGTTTCGCTTCTTTTTCCATGCCTACAGCTACACTGAATATTCTTGGATATTCATTACAAATCTTTTATTATCCCTTCACATCTGACAAGTCATAACACTCTCTATCTCTGTTTCTCTTTACTGTATGTATTCTTCGTGCCCAGGCCCGATAAGGGCTGTTTTATTTATTTATTTTTTTTTGGCCCTTCCTGTTGTCACAATCATAAAAAATAAAAGTATAAATTTCTGATTAAGAAAGTAGAAATTTCTTAACAGTGATAAAATTATGCACTATGCTTACATTTGTTATAAATATTAATGTATGCCTTAAACTTTGGTGTTTGGTATGACTAATGTATAAATATGGCAAACTTTGACTCTTATATAAAATAAGTAAGCATTGTTCTACTTTAAGCAGCTTAAAAGGTCAGTTGAAGGTACTTTGTTTATCTGTGAGCAACTATTTTGTGTGAGGACAATTTATGCTTTTCATATAATATCCTATTGTAAGATTAGCGTAAATATTTTTCGTAGGAAATTGTAGTCTAGGGATGAAAAAGGCATACCCATGTAATACTGTATTGGGGAATATTTTTTCTAGTACAGTATTATTATTATTATTATTATTATTATTTTGTATTTAGGAGGATTTTATTATGTATGTGACATTGACAGGCAAAGAACACTGCTTTCATAGGGCCCAGACACCAAAAAGAAACATTAGGGAAAAACAGCAGCTCAGTAACAAGGTAGAAATAAGATAATGATAAACAATAAAAAAGACAGCCTGAAAGAACAGTCCAAATAATGTGGATCTAAAATAGTGATGAGATAGAAAGCAAAGAGAACAGGCATGGGGAGTGTTGTGACTTGTCATATGAGGAGGGATGGCCTATTAAGAGATGTGCAACAAGTAATCCAGAATATGCAGTGTAGATGTAAACATAGGAAAAGAACCGTAACTGAAGGAAAACTTAATATGGAGCTGTCCTGCTCAGTTCTATTGCTTCCAAATGGTCTTCAGCTGTAGTATTGCTATAGGCAGTTGATGATTAGGTTATAATATGTTATTATTACTGGATGGCCTAAATACACTGATATTAATGATACTGATAAGTATCAATGATATTTATGCCTATATTGGACAGATTAAATGCACCTAGGGCAGATTATGTGAGGTGCCGTACTTAACATTTTAAGGTCTTGTTTAATTGGGATGTAGGTACAGTCAGGGTATAATAGCCTTAGTTAGAATTTGGATATTATTTTGGCCAAGTTATGCTAAGTACAGCTAGGGTAGATAAGTGTAAGCTTACTTTTGGAAACCTGATTTGAATCAGATTAGGCTTATGTTTTTTTAAAGACTAATATACTGTATTTGGGCTAATAATGAACTATGTTACATGTAGTGTAATGTATGTGTATAAAGTATTTTTTTTTTTATGCTTGGAGTTAGGGATAAATATCAATTCCTTTCGTTTTCATATAGCCTACACTGTATACTTCGAGCTTACTATGCGTCTTTAATCATTTGCTCTCTATTACTAAATAAACAACTTATTGAAGAGGCATAGGTGAACTGGCTATGATGAAGCTGTACTGTCTCAAACTCTTTTTTTAAATTGTTTTATATACATATATAATGGGTATACATATATAATTTTGCAATAGCTATAAATCAGTGATGTGGTTTTTTTGTAAGGCTGTAACTGTTTTTTCAAACTGGCTGACAAAATTTTTGGCTGCTCATAGGAGTTATGTAAGAGTTCTTAAGAATAAAACAAGTCACAATAGTGAGTAACACATCTCTCAAGACTAACATGGAGTAGGAGATAAAGTAGGTGTTCTCATTTAGCAATTATAGAGCAGGAGATAAAAGAGAAGTTCCTGTAAGAGTTGCAAAGGAGTGGTTAATATGATCACTGCAGAAGGCCAAATTGTTGTATAGGATCAGCATACTGTATTCTTTATCATTTTACAAGCTTTTGTGAAAATACATCACATATACCTCTGTAGGGTCAACACATATACCTCTATAGGGTCAAAGATGGATTTATTTTGCAATGTATATAAACTGATATACTGTACTGTATTCTTTATCAGCTTACAGGTTTTTGTGAAAATACAGTATATATTCATCTGTAGGATATAAGATAGATAAATATATGAAGGTTGATAAACTTGAGCAGGAAACCAATAAATATTCAGACTTACAATATCAACAATTATTAACCAAATTTAGTAGATTCAAATCCTGTGTTTTGTAGTAGCCAGTCTTGCTTCAACTCGAAGGCCTGATTTCTTAAACAGTGTAAACCTAGGATACCATATTGTTAGTTAGCTAGACACGCACAAATGGATTTCATAACCGCATCTGGCGCAGTCCTGTGTATGACTAGGATCCCGTACAGGATCCTAGCCATACACAGAACCGCATCAGATGCGTTTATGAAATCCGTTTGTGCGTGTCTAGCTAACTAAAACTGTGGTATCCTAGGTTTACACTGTTTAAGAAATCGGGCCTAAGCATAAACTCTTTGAAACCAATGAAAAAACTTTATTTCCTATTTGTAAAAGTTATAAATACTGTATTTATACCGTCTCTTCGCTTTCTGGCATATCATAATTGTCGACTATCAGGGTGCAACAAGGAGATTGGAAGACCTTCTTTGTATCCTCTTCCCTCATTAATGTATGGATCATGAAAGAGTTTTGGTGGGAAATTTCCAAAAGCGATCTTGTGGGCTTGTCCCTTGATTCAGACCCTCCCCTCTCAAGGGGGATTGTGGCCTTGTCTGTATACAGATAGGCCATTATTATTATTATTATTATTATTATTATTATTATTATTATTATTATTATTATTATTATTATAAGAGACATGGTGGTATAGTGGTCTTTGAAAGGTGACAGACTCAAGATTGTGTCCACTGCGGGTCATTAAGAAGAGTATCCACCCTTAATTCCACAGCTCAAATAAGTCTCTGTCCACCCCCATAATTGGGATTAAGAATGACACTTAAAGTGTAATCTAACAAAAAAACACTATTATTTATATTATTATTATTATTATTATTATTATTATTATATTATTATTATTATTATTATTATTATTATTATTATTATTATTATTATTATTATTATTATTATTATTATTATTATTATTATTTTTATTATTATTATTATTGATGCTAAAGCGGTAGCATTGGCGACTTTGAGGGGCTAGGCCGAGGTTAGTTGGAGCATGTACTCAGGGTAACAATCACACTCGCTAAAACCAAATTCCTTCTTGCGAAGGAATTTGGTTTTAGCGAGTGTGATTGTTACCCTGAGTACATGCTCCAACTAACCTCGGCCTAGCCCCTCAAAGTCGCCAATGCTACCGCTTTAGCATCAATAATAATAATAATAAAAATAATAATAATAATAATAATAATAATAATAATAATAATAATAATAATAATAATAATAATAATAATAATAATAGAAGAGGGAGTCCGTGACGTAAAACTGATCGCATCGATGTTAATGTTATTATTATTCCACTAGTATTCTTAACTCTGAGAAGACCTTATCAGCAAATAGCAGCTTTCAGATCCTCCACTAGGTTAAATTATGTGAGCGGCAGGTATATAGGGGTCATCGCTAACATTTCATCATCCTTGCTGGTTGATGATACCTTCATTTCCTATAGCTTAGGGACCTGCACCACATCCCTCAAGAGAAATCTACAGTTGGGTATGAGAGTTATGAGGTGTAATTATAGCTTGCAAGGTGTCATCTCGGGCCCGGCATTAGACCCCTATTGGAACCACATTAGATCTGTAATTTCAGCGGCAACAATTTATTTCACTTTTGTCTCTGTTGAAAGATCTCTCTATGGAGGGGTGTAATTACCTAATTGTGCTTACGGGAAAGAGCCCCCTATTTGTGTGTGTGTGTGTGTGTGTGTGTTTGTGTGTGTGATGTGTATGTGTGGTGTGTGTGTTTGTGTGATTTCAGCTATTGAGTTCTAAGAGTAGAGGATAGTCTACATGTGTTTTTATGCATTAATATGCTTATTTTGGGGGCTGCGGTAGCTCAGTGGTAGATCGCGTAGTTGGGGAATAAAAAGTCTGATATTTGTGCTCTCTATCCCGTTCTGTGGGGCATAGGAAGGTTATCTAGCCGTAATCCCCCAGCTCTAATCAGTCTGTGCCCTCCCCTATTCACATGGGGATTCATTGAGACACTTGAAACAACAAAGCTCTTTTGGTTTCTTTGAAGAAGGGCTTGGATACCAACATGACAGGAGACAGAGGCAGTGGAGGTGGCTCATGAAAAACAGTGACCCTATATAAAGACGGGCTGATAGAGCAATTTAGTGTTCTTTCACTTATGTATTTTGTTTACGTTTTAGAACTACTTTATGGTAGTTATTACTTTTATCAAAGCCTTAATTCATAAGGATACTGTTCCGTCATTAACTCTACACATCCAGAAATGTACTAATCACTAATCCAAAATGAGCTGAAAGTATCTGTATGCTAAAAGGACACCATTACCCTGTCCTTCATATCCCAAGTGATTCTGGCAAACCATCTTTTCAAGCCAGGTCAAATTTAGCTTATTTTTATATTTATATTTTTGATTGGTTGGCTGAGTTAACTCAGTGATGAGCCTTGCATACAATAGTCCGGTCCCACCGCAAGGCGTTAGGTAGGGCATCCAACCTTAATACCCCTTACAGCGCCAACCTGTCTGTGTCCACCCCCATTCGAATGGGGAATTAGAGTGATAGATTAGTGGGTAAAAGATGATAGTTGATATACAGTATTTTATTTGCGTCTGTTTTAAGATTTTTTGTATACATTTGCTCGAGGGTTCGCGCCCCGTCACGGTTTAAGGTTAGCAAGGGCATGCACTCAGGGTAACGATTACACCTGCCAAAACAAGTCCTTCGCAAGAAGGCAACCGTCCTAGCCCTTGGTAAAAATGGGAGTCCGTGACGTAAAACCGGAACATTTGTTTTAATACCATTGTGATTGCTTTCGCATAGGTTATATTGTAATAATTTTCACACCATTTTTATTATTTTAAATGAAGTTTAATTACATTGTGTTGTAACCTCAAGTACATATGCGATTTTTGAGTTCCAAATTTGATTTATGGTAAACCATAAAAATTGAAATTTAGATTTTTGATACTACTACTACTACTACTACTACTACTACTACTACTACTACTACTACTACTACTACTACTACTAATGATAATAATAATAATAATAATAATAATAATAATAATAATAATAATAATAATAATAATAATAACAGAAGCCTTTGTAATAGTGTCCAAAGAACTAATATAAAATGAAAATAACTGAAAAAAAAAATTAACCTCCTTTCTTAAATCTATAAATTCGGTCTCCACTTCCCTAATCTCTCTCTCTCTCTCTCTCTCTCTCTCTCTCTCTCTCTCTCTCTCTCTCTCTCTCTCTCTCTCTCTCTCTCTCTCTCTCTCTCTCTCTCTCTCTCTCTCTCTCTCTCTCTCTTTATCTATTATTTTTTTTCCTTCATAAATCCTTGAACCTCCACCATTTCTGTATGGGCATTGGAGGGGCTGTCATTATAGTTGATTCTCTCTCTCTCTCTCTCTCTCTCTCTCTCTCTCTCTCTCTCTCTCTCTCTCTCTCTCTCTCTCTCTCTCTCTCTCTCTCTCTCTCTCTCTCTCTCTCTCTCTCTCTCTCTCTCTCTTTTTGTGTGTAGTTTATTAGAATGAGGAGAGCTCGATGATGCTAATGCCTTGTTTATCTCCTCTTGTCAATTATATGTGTGTATGCGTGTGCGCGTGTGTATGTATGTATGTATGTATGTATGCAAGTATGTTTTATGTGTTATATGTATGCATGCAATTATGTTTATGTGTTTTATATATATATATATATATATATATATATATATATATATATATATATATATATATATATATATATATATATATATATATATATATATATATACGCGGAGAAAGAGAAAGTCACGAATAAATAGACATGCAATAGTCTCTCTCTCTCTCTCTCTCTCTCTCTCTCTCTCTCTCTCTCTCTCTCTCTCTCTCTCTCTCTCTCTCTCTCTCTCTCTCTCTCTCTCTCTCTCTCTCTCTCTCTTCTCTATTTGTAGTCACTAAGGCACTAGTACGAGACCAAATTATTAATTAGAAA